>LQRL01093801.1:14291-27955 GCA_001703475.1 Hydroides elegans | reverse complement strand
TCTCATAGATTCCACGCATTTTCTGAGTTTATGGTTTTCTTGCTTACTTAATGTTATAAAGAATTTTCTAAACTTTTGGATGATTATAGCATTTAGTATTCAATATTCTTAGAATTGCAGATTATATTGTATATTGACAGTTAAACTGAAATAAACACTTTCATAACATCAGCATTATAAGCCATAAAGTGTAACGATTTCAATATGCTATAGCCTGCTATATTGGCGTGGCATTAGTTTTAAAGGCCTATAGACTGCTGTAGAATTCCATAGACTCTATGATAAATTGTCATGGTGGTAGAATATAACCCGACGACACATAAACGGCATAAATAAAAAAAGATTAAGACTGTTATGTGATAAGATTTCTCAATTCAAAAACAATGTGTTCAGTTAGAAGAAACGATATATTTTTAAGGGCCTGGCAACACATATCTCTAAATAATTATGTAACGTCAACATGTTTTCTGTACTAAATGCAATACAATCTTTCATAGTAAACTATAATTTTAAAAATCTAATTAGAAAGAATATATCTGTTTTGCATTAAATAGTTGTTTCTAATAATTCAGCCACATTTCTCAGACATTTCGCAAAGAATTCTGCTGTGTCGCAAGGAATTTCGTTGTGTCGCAAATCGCCATGTCGCAAATCGCAGAGAAAGTTTGTTTAATCATTTGTTTGTTGCACTGTTTCTTACCAGATAATTTCTGATATCGCAAATCACAAAACCTGCGTGAACATATTTCGCAATATCGCAGGGGATTTAGCCCTTCAGCAATATCGCATATCGCATATATTTTCTTTGAATACCCCGGCGATCGCAGCAAATTCCACAAGCGCGTGTCTTTACCTTTATGTGTTACATCTGAGTAGGGCGATTTTGTAGACAATGTTAACTTGATATTCTTGCCTTATCCACAGGGCAGTCGTCTGACAAGTGGTGCGAGTGAAGACGATTATTCTATTTCATTGGGCGAGGGGCGATGTCGTGTCTCAAGCCTTCTTGACAACAGACTTGATTGCAAACCTCCGAAGAACGAACCAGATGTCAATAAGACCAGCGGGGCGTACCGAAGTGGCAAACCGAAACTGATTGTGAGTTCTAAATTGTAGCTTTTAAATGTTAAAATGCATTTAGTAGGTTTAAGACTATTGCTTAATCAATTATCAAAAAGCATCAGGGATGGACATTTCTAAGAATATATAGGGTCGTGAGCGGAGGGAGGGGGTGACGCAAGTAAATGCGATGACTCCATGTCATTGTGCGAAGAAATGTGTCTTTGACAACCGACATGATTGCCAACCTCCGAAGAACGAACCCGATGTAAATAAGACGTCTGGAGCGTACAGGAGTGGTAAACCAAAGCTTATTGTAAGTTCCGACCCAGATTCGTTAACAAAAAAAAAAAAAAGATCTGTGGAATGTGGGAGGGGGGATGGGTGCCAATATCATATGCATGCGTGTATGCAAGAGCGAAACCACTTGTACAAATACATTTGCAATATGTACGATCCGAGTCGGGGAAACATGTACATTCTCTATAGTCTCGCGTAATTCAAAAGGGACTATTAAAAAAAAAAACAAGTTATACATTTTACAAATATAAACTGAATCGATAACAGACTCCTTCGCCCATGAAACATGTATGTCTTGCTGATAAAATTATCATTTAATAGAATCACGTTGAAATATCATAAAAATATAATTAGTATATTCAATTTCATAGTTTATCTATTTTGCTTGAAAATACCTAAGCTCGAGTATATTTGTTTAAAGTAGTGTTCAATCATTCTTTAGCACTCACACATTTAAGTAACTAAACATTTGAAATGAAATAGTAAATCGTAATACCTTCTAACGATACTACTTTTAGGTTTATTTGGGCAAGTACAGATCAGTCTTCTTCGTTGGCCACGTCAATTACGTCAACGACAACAGCTTAATCATCATTATCGCATGCTGCCTAGCAACATTACTTATCGTTGCTACGGTAACCACAGTTTGTTTTGCTTGGCGACGACACCGGAAGCGCAAACTGCAAAATCAAACCAATAGCGATAAAGCGGAAATACTTGCAGAAAACAACAACAATGAAGGTTATGGGCATGACGAAAGTGATGGAAAGTTCGGTGGAAGGCGCTTTCCGGAAATTCACGAATCGGCACCGGATTCCACCGGAGAATGGGCGATTGAGAGGCCGAATGGCCGGCCGGAAATGAGCGGACCGGAAGGCGAGTCGACACGGAGTTCTCATGTAGGGGAGCGGGGGTTAGAAGGAGAAGAGGGTTCGAATGAGGGAGAGTCGGAATTTTCAGAAACACGGAATTATTAGACTTTGTTAGAAGAGGTCGGGAATGCAATGTTTTAGTTTAACAATAATTCGTCATTATGTTTAGTGCTTGCTTGTTATGTAAATGTTTGTTGGTGCTAATTTTATGTGCAGAAAGTTATAAATAAAACTAAGATTTATATAATCATTAACATGTAAAGCAGAATAGGTTCGACAAGTTACTCTCCTAAATAACAATACAGTGACCATATCAAGCAAAGTTGAAATAATTCATAAAATGCAACGAATGCTTTATTAAAATCAATGGATAACCGAGAATTTGCTCTTAAACGAATAAGATAACAGAAATGAATTTGTTTTAAACTCCAACAATTATATAGTTAAACATATTCAGGTTACATATCCAGATTAAACAACACTATTTTCGATGGTTCATGGATGGTTTTGCCCTACATTGTAACACTTTTTAATTGATTATATACCTTACGCTCATATTCATTTAAATAATCAATATATGCAATTTATCGTCAATGAAACTCGAAATGATTTAAAGATTCATATAATACATCAACTAAGTATGGTGCCTATACGAATCAGTGTAAACGTTTTGTTATGAATTTTATACATATCACTATGTGTAGCATTCATTAACAGTTATATTGTAAAGCGCTTTGATGTAGGCGCTATATTAACCACAGATAAAATATGAATAAAACCATAGAACTATATAAATAGATACATGCTCCAAAGATCATCTGTCCTACTTAAACAAAGGCATGTCACTGAATCAATTCAGGAAACGTTTTCGTTCCTTCCTCAGGTTTTGCTGTTTTATCATCAAACGCGCCATTTTCAAAATACTTTGCTAAATCCTTTACACGTTCATTGCGAACTTTAGATTTCTTTTCCTCGCTTCTAAGGCGACGATTCACATACATGGTAACAGGAATAGCAACAATTAAGATAGTTGCTAGGCAACTGCAGATTGCAATGAAAGCTGTGTTGTCATAGGAGTAGTTCACGTATCCTATAACGTAGTTGGCATCTTTGAATTTTCCGATTTGTACCTGTGTTTGTGGGAGAAATATAATGTTAAATATACAAACGTTAACTATGCAAATATTTTTCATGTAAAATATTCCATGCATAAATCAAAACTTTGGTGTTCAATATTTGAAAGGTTTCTGTAATGATTTTCAAGAGATTTATTTACTGTTGTTCTTTTTGGTTGCAGTTCGTTCTTAAATTGACCATGTGACATTTTCAATCAGTGATATTATCACTCAAAGAAATAACATCGCAATATCATAGTTTTTTTTATTTACGATTTAATTTTATATATATCTTAAGAAAGATACGTAATTGAGAAATATCAATATGATCATATCACTATAATTTATTTGCTCTTTTGATTTCATTTTGGTTTAGTCATGTTTTTGTCATGCTTAAAGTCCTTATACCGATATTTTATGCTTTATATAAATATCATTTTTATAACAATAGTACTTACAAATAGTCGAGGTTTGCCACTCCTGTGAGCACCAGTTTTCATTACTTCCGGTTCATGCTTGGGCGGTTTGCATTGGATTCGGTTGTCGGCTAGATCCTTTATGACGCATGGAGATTCACCGATAGTCACGATGTAGTCATTTATACCTGCGCCTTGCGTCAGCCTTTTGCCCTGCCATTTGAAAAATAGAAATAATCATTATTAGTTATATTAAACCATACGAAATTATTCGAAATCGAACTTTTAATATATACTCGAATATGTTTTCGAAACATCATAAGTGTTCTTTGCCTTCTGACGGTCAGACCAGAGCTGTTGATGATATAGCAATTTATCAATGTAAGACATAGCGATTTATTGATTCAAGTTATGACCTATTAATGATTTTTCAAAGATACTATACTGTTTTGACTATTTACATGTATTATAATTTTGATTATAATATTTCTACAATTAGTTGCGAATTAACGCAGGCCCTTAAGAAATAACGTTAACGCTCATATGGCACACGTCATTTTTATTTACCTTAATATCGATATACTTTTCTCTGTTGCGGACAAACTCAATTGTCTTGGACGAAGTATAAATTTCCGGTAGGAGTTGCAGATAATGTCTTGAGTGGTTGGAATAAGTGTCTACACCGTCGAATCGAAAACCTGTTAATTCGTATGTCAACTAGAATACAAATTAAAGAAATGAAATATTTGCTTAGAGAAAGTAACCATAATACAGGGATAGTCACAGAAAGACCAGGCGTTGACAAGACGTTGATACTATAAATATTATTAGGTCCTAGCTATAACGCGCGTTCACGCAAAAAATATCCTAAATATTTGCGTGAACAGAGGGGATAAATTGCTATGTTTTTATACAAAATGTGGCGTTCGAAAATATCGGGTTTCGGGTTTTTTTCGTTTGCGTGAACGCGGCCATACGGTGTTTTTCGATGTTGATTTACGTCTTGACGTCGGTTAAGCATGTTTGTACGTTGAACATCGGTCACAAAACGCCGTTTATACTACCCAAAGAACTTGAGCGGAAGGTTAATCTTAATTTGATACAACATGAGCAACTGAAAAGAATATTTCTTTTTTTTTCAGAATGACCTCTAAATCGTTCATATCGAATATTCACTATAGTTCTTTGAAAACCCTTACCTATATAGGCTTCAATGATATCCTCATTATTATCAGGCGTATCACTGTTTTCACTGTTTCTCCTTTTCCGCCTATTGCCACCACTTTCCGAACTCAGTTGAATCAAGCGCTGAAGTTGCTCGTCTGCTTCAAAGTCAGGTGTGTAGGCAAGGAGCATGTTATCGCTCAATACGGTAACATCCTTCTACAAAGTAATTAAACGATGAAAGCAAATTTAATGTGTTTCAATGTAGTTTTTTGCTGTATTCCACCCTACGTGCTGAGTAGGATCAAGCGCTGAAGTTGCTCGTCAGTTTCAAAGTCAGGTGTGTAGGCCAGGAGCATGTTATCGCTCAATACGGTAACATCCGTCTACACAATTTAATTGTCTTATTCGGAGAATAGTGTGTGATTGTGCATGATATATTGCGTGATTAATGGCCGGTTGCAGTTCACTGTTTTAGCACTAAGCCGGTATTGGGCATTTCATGAAAATGCGTGTTTCTCATTATTTGGTCTATGTTCATACACATTTACTTGTGAACACTATTCATATTAGTGGACTTAACAATAATCGTTGTAAAAATCGTCGTTGATTGTATCTGTGAGGAAGTTTAAGCAGCGCTCAAGCATAACTCAAGCGCTGCTTGGGGCTAACACCGTGAACTACATCCGGCTAATATGTGGTACGCTGATTAAAATATATCTACAATGCTTTCCAGTTGAAGGATCCTGTGCAAAAAAAAATCAGTGAATATTTCCAAACGACCTAAGATTGATACGAAGTGATAATTGTTGATTTTATTTTATTGTTTCCAATAGAAGATGAAATGCATAAGATTAAACAAGTGATAGAAAAATTAAAAGTGTTGAGGGAAATCTTTATGCATTAGTAACCCATCAGTCAATAAAATGTAATTACTATCAAACAATTGCAACATAGTTTTTATATAAAAAAAATGAACTTAATTTACTAACCGACATGTAAGCTCTGCGCCCTAATAGAACCCGATTCCCGAGTGAGTCATAGCGATGGATTTCGATTGTCATGAACAGCGTTGGTACATCCGTTGCGTCAAAGTGACGTCCCGTTATGGTCAGGCCGATACCGCCGCTAAAATGAGTTAAAAAACTATTTTATTCATACTAATTGTGAACTATATAATGTATGAATCAACGGAAAATATGGAACACATCGTTTGTAATAAATACATAGAATAATGAATGACTTTTCAACTCTATCAATGGAGTCTCTGTATCTGGTAGATTTCTTTAATCGTTGCCTGATTTTGTGTATGAATAATATAAACTGACACGGTTTTTATTAATACCTGTTATTTTCAACGAGTTTAGTATATGATATTAATGTATTTTAGCGTACCTGATGAATGTAGAATCCGGATAGATACTTTCAATCACAGGGTCCGGTCTGTATTCAAACTGCAATCTTTTATCTTTGACCCCATCTACAGAATCGCGTAGCAACACAGCAAAGGGATCTGACGTCGTGTTAACGTTGCCAGTTGTAGGTAAACCCGTAATCGGTTTGGTGACGAAATAGATTCCATGGGATTCCCTGAAGTATGAATGCATTGAAAATTATTTAACTTACGTTATACTTTATAACATAATACAGCATATAAACGTGACGTTACAAGGACATATTTGAAAAATAAAACAAAAAAAACCGGGCTATCTTTTGGGCCTGAAGCCGTGCCTCCTCACCCCTGCGTTCAAAGTTACTTAGAACGCTTTTCACAATACTCTATAACAATACTCGATTTAAATTATTAGGCTATATATCTAATCAATATACCCCACAACAATTCATGGATTAACATACCTCTGACAGAAGTCACCCACATCATATTCATGATAAACAGGACATCTGGGGAACTGGTCGCACTTGGATACAAAGACAATGGTCGTTACAGTAACGAGGTCGTTCCCTAGCAACGTCACCAAGGTACCGCCTGATCTTGGACCATGTGTAGGGTAAATGTAGGTTAGGGCTGCAAATCGGAAACAGAAGACCATTCGTTGCATTGAAAATCTACTCTTATAATTAAGCAAAGAATTATAGCTTTAGGGTACTTCAATCTGTTGTTCTTTAAATTTAAGAGTGTTTTTACTATTATTTCAAAATATGATATTTGACTATTACTCAAAATATGATATTTTTCTAACTAACTTGTGTCATTGAAGTTGACCGGCAGATTGAAAACATCTGAATCGTCTGAAACAAATAGACATCTTCTATTCATTATTTACAGTTTCTTAAAGTTAATATTAATTGGTTATAATAACAGCGTTAATGTGTGATGCATTTCATGCTTAAATCAGTTCTATTCTGCTGCGACCCAAATTACATATATGTTATATCTTGCTCTATAGGATTCTGTTACAAATGATTGCATTATATTTTCAAAATTTTCTGTTAAAATGAATATTTTGATTAAAAAATGGCTTAATCAAAGATGAGATGTCACAACATCTAATTTAGTACCCACCTTGTATTTCGTAGCAGATCCTATCCGTAATCGTATCAGTAAATCGCCCAAAATCACTGAAATTAGCCGCTAGATAATAAGATACGCCAAACTCTTGTGGCTCCGATGAAATAAGCCTTAGTTCTTCCTCGTCAACGTTGTTTGTAACTCCGAAGGCAATGATGCGAATTCCTGATTCTTTTGCAACAGTGGCCGCGCTGTCAAATTGGCGATGAAATAAATGGCAATGAAATTAGATAGAAAAAGGTGACTGCACCATGTCGCTTTTAGACATGGCGTAGTAGTGATTTTTAGACAGTTCATCATAAAATGGTCTTGCATATAGCAAGTTCAAAATTTAATTGTGATGTATATAGTAAAGTAGGTAGGTCAACAAACGTGACCATGTTTATAGCGGAACAGGGATGACGGTTCAACATAAGATGGTCATCTATATAGATATATATGAAATGAGCCTATAAGCTCCTCTTCATACTTCGCTTGTCACTCCGAAGGCAATGATATGGATTCCCGCCTGTTTTTCTGCAGTGGCAGAGCTAATATGACATTAGAAAGCATGTATAAGAAAAACGTGCTTAAAACTGAGAAGGGGTCCCAAAACACTATATTAAGTCGACCTAGTGGCTTCCGCCAAAAATGTATAGCAAAATATCACGTGATTTTAGATCGATGGTATATATTTGAGAAATGCTACGAAATTAATAAGTATCATAGACTCAAATAGCTTCATCGTTTGACGACATGCTTATCCTTTAATAGATAACAAAAACTAAAACTAGTCTAAAAACTAAGGTCGCGTTCACGCAAACGAAAAAACTCGAAAAAAAAACACAAAGACCGATATTTTCGTAAGCAGCATTTGCATAAAAAACATAGCATTTTATCCCCTCTGTTCACGCAAAAATTTAGAATATTTTTTTTGTGTGAACGCGCCTCAACGGTATAAAGCCTCCCTTACGCTAAGATAAACAATATTAATCTTACTTTATAGTCCGCGTTCGATCAGCTGACTGTCCATCCGTTATAATCACCGCTACATTTGTGACATTGGGACGGTCCCCTGCTTCAATTTGAAACTGCCCGTAATGCATCTCGTTAATACCCACATCTGTGTTTGTATATCCGATTCTATATACCAGCGACTCAACCTGTGACCATATTTAGTTTTTTTTTTTTAAATTATGTCCATGCAACTGTTCGTTTTGCAAAAGGCATCCTAGAAGCGTTATAATATTATTTTATCATGTTTTCGTTCGCTTACAAATATGTGTTCACATGTATGAATTAATGTAAATGTATTTAAGATATGGAAAATACCAAACCTAAACTAATAACACACAAGGAAGCATTTGTGAAACCCAAAAAGACCCCAACCGACCCCCTCTCCGATTTGAAGGGGTATTGAATGTTTCGGCCAACTTCCGGTGGCAAATTTGAAGCTATCAAAAGACACATCTACACGCCAAGACCTTTCATTTGAAACCATAACAATGTGTCTATGACCTCCAGTTCAAAGGCTCTAGCCTATACAAGCTCATGCAAAGAAAAAAAAACGCTGCAAAATTCGCCACTGGAAGTTGACCAAATTAGGCTGAAACTGTCATAAGATACGCGATGACAGGCGATGACAGGCGGACGGACGGACGGACAGGCAGAGAGATAGACGGACACCCCAACGCTAGAAGAAACCCAACTTAGCCTAGTTAAGCACCGAAACCCACTTTTGGGGCTGCAGGGGCCTTATAAAGTGTCTACCTCGTCAATCAGGGCTTGGCGATCTTCAAAATAGTCGTTCAAGTGAAACACGCTCGTGGCCGAGGTACTAAAACGCACGAGACCAACTCGGGTATGGTTCGCGCCAATTTCGAGGTTTTCGATAATACTGCTTATGAACGAAAGCATGAATGCCCAATTTTCACAAGGCTGTGATCTGCATATACTGCCACTGGAGTCTATGACGAAAACTAGGTCGACGCGATTGCTGCTGATGCATTCCAACCCTGTTGTGAGGAAATTAAAACAATGGTGAGGAGCGAGGGCTCACATACATGTAGTAGTCTCGTTCGAAATTTCGCCAGTCTGGACAATGATATTTGCCTTGGAATCTCAAGAATAAAGCCATATTAATGTTCTCTTTAATATTTGTCATATATCTTGATCTATATTGAATAAATATACACACTTTTATTATGCTGTATTGGCAATTAATCATGATAAATGAATGTTAACAAACATAAATGACGATGGACCATGTTCGAAATTTCGCCGCCCTATGTTTTTATATGATTTTTCTTACTTAGACCCTCAAAAAATAAGCGCATGAAGGTATTATGTTGTACTAGACTCTATATGATTATATTTATAAGCTTTTTCTCGAAACTTATACTATTCCCTCTCTCATTAATGTGCATGATGTCCTCGACTAATTTTTGAAAAGTTAGTTTTGTATGTACCTTTAGAAGGCATTACACCTCACCAACTTTAATGTAGTACTACATATACAAGTAGTGTTTGTACTTGGGACTCTTCGCATTTAGCTCAAGCAATGAGTAAATGTTGGGCGAACTTGAGACTTATATGTTTGAAATAATTTTTTATGCATTTAGCCTATGGGTGTTTGCGCTGATGAAATAGTTTATATATAGATTCTATTACTTCAACAATCCAGTTTTATGTATTTAATATGATTCAAACAGTAAATACATATGAAATTTATTAAAATTTCTTATTAGCCAGCAAAAGGGCGACCCTTTTCAAAAACAGCGAAAAAAAAGAAGATTTTAATAATGCCAAAAATTGTTATGTGTTTCAAATTTATTCAAATACTAAATACAATACATTCACAATAAGATCGAATATGTTTTCAATGTTTCAGATACGTAAAAACGCTGGGGTGGCGAAATATCGAAAATTGAATTTGGCCAATGTTTCCAATAAAAATCAAATTTTCTCAGTAACAATGTTTTACTATATATCAAGGCACGTATACTATAAAATATGAATAATAGAGATATACATCCCCACGATTAAGCATTTATCTAATTTGATTTTCTACCTAAAATGCCATATTCAACTTGAAATGTATAGCTCTGCCATGGCGAAATTTCGAACAAGGCCTCTATATGTCTATCGGAAAGACGCGTCCTTACGATGTGTTTTATATGTCCTTATGCGTAACTAGGACGTCATGAGAACGTGCCTTGTCGAAGGTGATATGGGTATGACAAAAATTTAAAGATTTTCTAAAATGATAGTAATGTTTAATTATACACAATGCTCGTTGCATTTGACAATGTCATAGGAGTCTATGACGAAAACTAGGTCGACTCGATTGCTGCTAATGCATTCTAATCCTGTTGATGAGAGTAAGAGGTTATGGTATCACATGAAGCATTATTTCAAGGGTTCCGTGCAACGATGTGTTAAGTCTGAAATTGACATTTTGAGAAAAGAAACATTGAACGTCTTTAATTATGACATTCATATAAGGATTGCAAAGTGGACAAATGGTTAAATTATTATGATCACTTTTATATCATAGAATCATTTAAGCATGTAACACGGATCTATATTAATGCGACGCTTTGGAATACATTTTGTCGAAGCATGTTAAGTCGACTTAACAAATTGTTGCACGGAGCCCTACATTTGATAAACAAAACAAACAACATTATATTTTTGCGTTATGGGAGGAACAATCATTGCGTCAATTTGACTAAATCGGTTATTCCGGTAATTACCGAATCTGTGACTAAATCGGTAATTCCGACGTCGCGACAAAAATTACAAACGAAAAATAGCAACTGACCATGTCCTATAAAGGGTTACGTCTGAAATAAAAAAGCACCTTATTGAGATATATTTTAAATCTTAGTTGTCAACTCGATCATTTAAATCTAAATGAAATATGCAAACTTGTTACAGTTGAAACACTGACAAGAAACATAATCCCCTTTAATATATACATGACGACTTTAGCTCAAATACATGTATATGATACAATTGTTGTTTAATTTTTTAATGTATCCTATCTTAAAATAATTATTATGTAGTTTATACAAGGTAAATAAAATATATATAAATTATAGCAGTAATGTCATGGAATACTGTCCTAGATAAGGAAGTAGTCAAGAAAAAATACATGGCAATTTAATCGAGCATTAACGAATTCATTCATTTTTTACAAAGGGAACTTATTCCATGGGGTAATTTTCCAAATCTCTTTCCCAGGCATTAGATTACCCTCAACTGTACAAGCATAAGCTGCGAAAGAAAAGAACCGGTTATATTAACTTACGTTTTTTTAATTACAATTATTTGAGGATTTCGTACATAAAGCTTATAACTCAATAAAGTATTTGTTTTCGTAATGACATTAAAATGCGTTAAATGGCTCTAGTCCATATTATATGATAACAATGCAATATACAGTAGGGCGCATCCCTAATGCTTCAAAGAAAACGCCAAAGGGTCACCATTATTGTACTTTGGATGCCGTATCAAACGAGCCAACAAACGAAAACTATTCCTTAACTTATCAAATTTCATCCTATATAAACCTAAATATGCTTTTCCAAAATGCCACAGGTCATATTACAACTTCAGAAATAACTGTAATTTATTCAATATATTTGTCACTTTAATGTAAGTTGATAATATAAGATACTTCGAGAGGGAGGTTGTGTATATTTGGAAAAGCAAGAATGAGAGCCAATAGAATGACAAACAAGGCACAACTTTAGTTATAGGACCATCGAGGTTATTTGTAAGCGAATGAAACAAGATAGAATTATGTCTAACAAATTTCAAAACACAAACAATAAACAAATATAAGCATATATAGGCGGTCATTTCCCAAACATATCCAAATCAGGCCAATAAACATGCACTGTTTTGCGATCATCCCATATATGGCATGCATTATGCTGTTTGGCCAGGTATGCAGAGGTATTGAACGACATCATTTCTATGCATAAGAGATATCGGCTGAATAACATGCATTTTGTTTATTTGTTGTTGATAAAAAATTTCAAAGAATTTAAAAAGACATTAACATGTGTGACAAAAATCGCCAAAAAATACAGCATTTTTAGATTTTAAATAGACCAAAGAACAAAAAAGTTATTTCAGATATAAGTGGTTTGTTAAGCCATTTTATATCGTTTAAACACAAAACGTTAAGCAAATAAACGCTAAATGTTAAATATTTAAAACGTCAAACGCCAAACGCTAAATGCTTAATACTAAACGTTAGGGTTTAACGCTTAACATTAAACTCTAAATTCTGATATAGCAAACCCTTCACGTTAAACGATAAAAATAAGAAGAGTTAGAACCGCGCGCCACTGAATCAACCATTGGCAACATTTCTACGACAAAACTCGTTAATGACTTGCTTTGCTACATGATAGACCATTGTATTCGTATTTCATGTTTTCAAAATACCCAATATCCACTTTAATGCACTGAACCCTTCAGTTGTATTAACACTGGCCACTCATGTAAGCAATAAGCTTACTTATGCTGAGGGTGTGTTTACGTACAAGTACTAATGATTAGCGGAGGAAGGGAGTTAAAGTTTCGCTATCATATTGAATATTTGTAGACAAGAAATTAGATTTCATAGTAGCGATTTAATGTACAATGTATTGTACCTAATATGCTTATCCAAGATACGTTTACCTCGATAATTCGTTTCGTTTTCAATATTTTGATTTTAAAATACATGCACGTTATACAGAAATGAATTCTTAACAAGGGGCAAAAATCTAGAACTTTGAGGCATTGCTCTAAATATGCTCACGCTTGGGAACTTTTCAAGAATCTTAGAAAATTTCCTAGTTTTTATGAAAAACTGCAAAAACTATTTTCTTTATTCGCTTTCAATTTGTGAAAAAAAATGTCATCACATATTCCAATCAGCATAATCATTATCATATTTGCATTTGAAAGTGTTATTTTCGGAGATTTAGACATAAAAAATGAAAATAACTGGTCTCGGTTTTCGGCTTTTTAGGCTAAGACCAATGTAAAAACCCTAAATTTCACAGAGGTTACACCAATTTCGGCAAGGCTAAATACAATAAAAAAGAATGTATATTGCATTTTAAAATTATGAACATGATTTGATAAAATATAACTTGATTCGTTAACTCATTTCTTTTCAAACGAACTTTTAGTCCCAAACTTATTCTGGGTAAGCATATTAAATATT
>LQRL01093801.1:0-11355 GCA_001703475.1 Hydroides elegans | reverse complement strand
TTGAAAGAATAGATTCCGGTTAAAGGGTATTAAGAATACGGGCCCGGTTTTCAGTGCTGGCAGATATTTCAATCGGAAAAACACACTTTGAAATCAAAATATTTTTTGTAACATCATATATTTAACAAATTATGTTACAAAACATATCAAAAATCGGCCGAGCATAAACTTTAAGATGTCTTTTATGCTTAGATGCAATTTTTATGTTGTTCACTACTCTCGAAGAATAAGTTTTTTGTTCCACAAAATATTCTTTTTTACCGCCTGTAAAAACGACACGAAAATAATATATGATTTTTTTCGTAAACGAAAAGAAATCAGATAATAAAAACCTTAATAATGAGAACCTAAAGTTTAATATATTGAATATGATGTAAAAAAAACAATAGCTCATTATCAGACACATGTTGTTTATTGACCTGTGTGTTTAGGCTATACAATTTATCTATTGTATTTGTCGGGTACTTAAGGTACATTATAGTCTACGCTTTAAAACCATATTATAAATTTAAAAAAAAAACATTGATTTTCGTGCATCAACTTGTTTAACTTCAATCGAAACATGCTTACATTAGCTATTCTACTGAAAATTAAATTATAATAATTGAAAAGTATGCATAGATTTTCCTCTTTTTAACTATCTTATCTGTGAAATTCGAACCATTGATTTCATATGGCTCTTTCTTACAAAAACAAATAGTTTCCAACACTCAACCGTGGTGCTTCTTTAGGGTTTGCCATAAAGGACAGGGTTTCCTGTACTATATTTATAAATTCATCCGTTTGATCAATTGACATCCTGAATTTACCTTCACTTTTACTTGTTTTTCACTGTTTCCATCACAAGGTCCAATGACTCTTACTGTGCGTTTGAGATCGAATAACACCGAATTTTAGCTATTGATAAAAATTAATTATTCTTTCATATTAATAATCACTTAACTTGATGTAGCTTGCTTTGCTGCAATAACATTCCAAAATGCAAGAATCTACCTCTTCCTAAATATACACAAAATTGGGAATGGGACCCGATTTCGAGACTGAAAACTACGAAGTCCACCATGTAAAGTGAATGGTGTAAAGTGAATGGTGGACTTTTTCAGCCTCGAGCTAGCGTCACCGACTATACTGTGTCTATTGGTAGATCAAAGCGCTCAGCGACAACTGAATTCAATGTGAACCGCCCAAGCGAGAACCGGAAGTGGAGGAAACTGGTGCTCATCGACTGCTTGTAAGGAACCATGTTTAAAGTTGAAGGGTTTCGTGCATTACGGTGCTTATGTCAGTAACGAACCCTGTTGCACAGATCTCTCATACGTATAAAACTGATCTATGTCACGAATTATTTCTGCGAAAAAAAAATAAATAACTGCTATTTAATGGATCATTTATGTTATTTAGGAATTCTAACTCCTGAACCATAACTTTTTTTAAACAAGAAGCGCTAAACACCTTTATGTATGGAACCCTTCAATTCAAGATACACACTTTTTCATTTCGATAAATAATGTGAAATTAATAATCTTAGTTAAAACGCGTAAAATAAAATAATAAATTGATAAAAAAATTAATAATAATTCTTTTTATATTCATAATATATAGTTAGGTATCTCCTCATATTTCAGCTTAATTATGTACATAATTAGATGTGTTTCGATGCACAAATAAAGGTTCAAATAGGGAAATCCAAAGACACGACCTACCATGCTGGCT
This sequence comes from Hydroides elegans, assembly GCA_001703475.1. Taxonomy (NCBI): domain Eukaryota; kingdom Metazoa; phylum Annelida; class Polychaeta; order Sabellida; family Serpulidae; genus Hydroides; species Hydroides elegans. The sequence goes on along the minus strand of LQRL01093801.1, from coordinate 9,642 downwards.
ATGTGAACTACTCGTTTGACTACAAACAAATAATTGCACTGGCTAGTTGCTTAGCAACCATCCTCACCATTGCTACAGCAGTTACTACGTATGTGATTCGTCACTGTAGCAACCATACAACGATGGCAGTTCACGCTAGCAACCAAGAAACGATGGATGGTCATATTAGCCACCAGGAAACAGCGGAAATTCATGTTAGCAACCAGGCAACGATGGAAGTTCACGCTGGCAACCAGGAAACGGCGGAAGTTAAGGTTGGCAACCAAGCAGCAACGGAAGTTCACGTTGGACATGGAAGTGGCGTTAAAAATATAGTGAGGCACTTTGAAAATAGTGCCTTTACAGGAATGAGAAATCCTGAGGATATATAGAGACGTTTTTTTAGAATTAAGTGAAATGAAAATGATGCAAGAAAACAAAGAAAATATTTAGACTTTATCAAATCCATTTTTCAGCGTTGAGATTTGTTCTAGCTTTCGTTATTTATTATATTTGCTTTAGCTTCAGAGCTATAAGCACCTATAAACTTATGCGATATGATAAAATGTTAGATTCTATTCAAATGTTAGATATGGGAACGAATTGTCCGGGCATGTTGAGCTTTGAAATTTAGGTTCCCTGTTATAAGTGTTAGTTAATATATTTTATTGCCCGATGGGTTTTGTCACCAAGTCCTGCTATTTCCTTGCACACTGATTTCATGTATAAGTCTAGGACAAAAAAGCCAAAACATGCTAACATTTGTGTTTGTTTTATATATGAATCTGTATAAACAGTATAAATTGCCATGCAAACATAATTATAACAATGTTAATAAGAATATGTATGCAGTCGAGGTAAACTTATTTAGAATAAGCATTATAGAATCGCTTATGAACAAAGGAACCTTCTTACTTGAAGAGCGCGTACTGCACATTTTTACTAAGCTTCGTATTATTGTTTGTTAAAGTTATTCAAATATTCCGATTTTTATTATGAAAAAAAATATATGTTGTTTTATACAAGCCAGCTAGTAGGTTCATTCTTTGAGCAAAGAAAATTGAACACATTTTGCAAAATGGAAATTGCCGAATAATGTTGATTTTTTCTTGTTATTATTCATCACAAAAATAATAAAAGAAAAAAGCAGTTTTTGTTATCAATTTTACATATTTTTCAAGTAGATATGATGATTATTTGTCATCAAGTCATAAAGAGATAAACTTGGTTAGCGAAGCAAATATAGATTTATTGTAAGTTTCACCATTTCATAAAATACAACATGTTAATATATCATGAATTTGGTTGAAATAGATTTATTGAATGATGTATCGATCAAAGTACATAAGATTATATGCAATACGATCCACCACCAATTATGTTAAATCACATATTACCAAAAACGGTAAACACAAAATTAGAGAATATTTACTTAAATTTCATATTGTATTTTTACAGCAAAAGAAGGAATACTTTCATTTGAACATTCAATTTTTTTCAATTATGATTCCTGCTTAGTTTATAATGCTTAGTATCAATTACGTTATTAAATTAAATCACACTTCAAAATATTCTTAATAATATAATATGCCAAGTGTTACCGTTAGAGCTTTAAAGGTTATGCAGTTGGCCAAAAACAAGTCAATACGCAAAAGAATACGCGTTATTCCATTTTGAATGGCTCAGGTGCTTGCGCACGGCTTAGGGTGTATTTACACGGGAGCAAACTAGCCTTCAAAAAAAGCTTCGAATCAACTAAGGTCGATGCGGCGGTCAAAATAATTAATTTTGGTTTGAAGCGGGGTTTTTTAGCTATCCTTTAAACCAACCTTCAAACCAGCCTTCAAACCAACGCAATGCTTTGCCAAAAACACACTTTTGGTTTGAAGGTTGGTTTGAAGGTTGGTTTGAAGTGGTTTAAAGCTGATGAGAATTGATAATTTTGAGAGATGGAAAATCAACTGCCGCATTTACCTTAGTTGGTTTGAAGCTTGGTTTGAAGGCTAGTTTGCTCCCGTGTAAATACACCCTTAATAAACCAGAGGGATCATCTCCAGGTGCTCCATGTGCTGCATCAACTGCAGCCTTTTCCACATCACCACTTTCTGGGTTAAATATGAACTCGCTGAAAATTCCGCGCTTCCTATCGCAAGTAGAATACCTGCTGGTACAGCAATAGTAATATTGGGAAGAAAGTAATGCAATTAGATGCTTCCGCATTTGGGCTTGACCAAGATTTTATATTTCTAATTTAATTCGTCGATAGCAAATATAACGGTAAGTGGACTATTAAGCAATCAATCACTTCACGACAATGTATATAAATCCACGTATATATTACGTAATATAAAAAAAACACTTAAATCAAATACACTAAAATATGCTTAATAATATAATATTCCAAGTGTTTTGAATGCCGAGAGAGTTTTAAAAGCCATACAGAAAACATATCAAGCCCCAAAGAAGGGTTATTCCGTTTTAAATGGCTCCGGAGCTTGAGCTTGAATGATTAAACCAGACGGATCATCTTCAGGTGCTTCCGGTTCTGCATTATATGTAGCCGTTTTCACATCACCACTTTGTGCGCAATAAATAGCACTCGCAGTGAGACCCACGCCTTCTATCAAAATTGGAGCAGCTTTTGCCGCAATGGCAATTTTGGGAAACAAGATATGCAATAAGATGCTTCCTGCGACCGCAATTACAGTTGAAACGATCGCCGTTGCGACATAGTGCTTCTTCATGAATTCTTCGAAGCGCTCAAAATAGGACTTGTGTACTTTCTGCGAAGTTATTTTGGCGTCTTCGGTGACTTTCATGATGGCGTGTTTTCCCATCTCAACTGCTTCTTTCTCGTCAGGACTGAAGTTTGCGCTTTCCTCAAGATCAACAAGTGGCTTAAGGTTGGTTTCGCAAACCTCATCGAATGCCTCTATCTCTTTCTCAGCAATATTAGTACCTCTTCTATCTTCAAACCCTTGAAGTGCCCGTTGAACATCTCGGTTGTCTTTGATTTTGAGCCGTTTTCCGTTTCCTTTTTCGCCAACCGTGTGCGGTTCGAACACTTCCTTTAGTTCAGTTACAACGCGAGCAACATTTTGTTTTCTATTGATTTCTGAAAATCAAACACACATAAAAACGTGCTGTTTGATTGAACCGTATTATGTGTTCTTTTTGAACCAAACACATCGTGTTTGTAGTTATCGCTATATTTAGGCGTCAGTCATTATAACCCAGCTCTTCAATTAAAAAGTATAAGTTTTAGTTCATAAATCTACCTATTTTCTCTATGTCATCGTAGTGCTTTCCGACAATCTGAACAACCTTTTCCCTAACGTTAATGGGTGCTCCAATACGTCGGGTTGCACTGTTGGTAATAACCAGAAATAAACAAACAATAAAAATAAGATCTATGTTTTGAATACAAATATCAGGATTATGTAATGATTGCGTTATTTTCACTCGAAGCATAATCAAATTCAATTACGAAAAGTATGAAATGTGTTATATAGAATATGAGACAAATACCTTATAGTTCGTGAAGCCATCATGAGCGTCTGACCAATATCTAATAAAAAAAAGATGATGGTTTTATCACATTTATTAATCTGTCTTATTAAAATAAATTGTTTAGGTTTGATAGAGCAACCAGCATGCAATCTTATTTATTTGAAAAAAAATCACACTGATATATTTTGAGTCAAATTATTAAATGATTAATCATTATGTGATATATCTTTTAAATTAAATCAAATAAATCAAAACTATTATTTTGTAAATTATTTTGGCATATATATGTTTAATCTAAAATTTGTATATACTTGGAAATAAGTCGATTGAAAAAAACACTACAGATCATTCAATAATCCGATATGAAGAAATGAATTTACCTACCCGTATTGCGTAAAGCCTAAAATTATTATTTTTAGTCGCCATTTTTCTTTAAGCTATTTTTCCTTGGGCTTTTGGTGTAACAATGCTTACATGTGCCTTGGAGAATAATAGTTTCAAACACAGTTTATTAATGCAAAGATTTTTGAAAAATGGATCCCAAATAGAATGATCAGCTTTAACATCATTTTCATAAATGTATGATTTAGACAGTCTTTACAGAATTTACCCTTTTTATAGACAAAGTTTTCCGATAGAAAACCTGCCATTAAGTAAATTTCAAAATTATTTCAAGAATAACAAACATTAAAATCTACATTTATATCTACATTGATATCTACATTTATAAAAAAATGATTTCAATCGCCAAATCAGTATTTAAATCAGTATTTATTTTTTAATAAGGTTCTCTTATTTTGGTGGGTTTAGGAATGTAACATTTACTATTTTAACGATTCTATTGATTTTTGGTATACACTCAAAATAAATCAAAACCCCAAATTGTGTCATCAAAAACAAGCTGAAATGGCTTGTTATAAGATGTCTTAGCTGTCTATAAAAAATATATTTTAATTGACTGCTCTAGAAAAGTTGCCTTCAAAAGTTATAAAGCAATAATAGTCAATATATAGATAGGTCTTTAATATGAATTGTAAAGCCAAAGCAATACTTATCTAATGTGGCAGTCCAATCCCGTTCAGTAAATGATTAAAATGAGCAATTATATGGGATTGCAACAAGTGTGTTTACTCCACAACGATGATAAACTGATTTTATTATAAATTATGGCATACTTGTTGTGCTTCATTACCATTTTATGAATGCAAGTTTAAGAGCTTGACAAACACTTGTGTGTGTACTGGATTATTAATTTTGTTATGATAAAACACTAATTCAGAAGAAGCGTTCTATCTAACTGCTAATTTCAAGTGCATGGACACATAAATAATAGCAAATTATCTTTCCAAAAGACTCTGGTTGTGTTTTTTATGAAATTATTGTTGGTAAAATATATTCTACGTGTATCTTCTCCAACTGCTTTTAAAGAAAGAAACTATAAATCTTTTTTGAATATAGAAAACTGATAAAATGCTAACGTACGTGACAAATATTGGATCTGTATTTATTAGATACGTATTAATAAAAGTTTATAATTGATTGTGTTTATGTGTTTTGCAACAAAACCATTTAGCTCGCGTTAAAGGTCTATTTCAAACATAAACATATACTGACCCGCAATGTGAGTTCCACCCTATTGTTTTGTTATTTTTTTGAAATTCATGAATAAAAAGTAATATATGTTTTAACCTTCTTAGAGATCTCTTCTGCATCAATCACAAAGCAAATAGTGCGTATCCTTAATAAAACCTGCTTCAACGAGCGGAATCGAAACACAGTAGAGAATCGGAGTGTAGGGTCGGTCTGTGGCCACCTCTTGTAGCGAGTGTTTCTTGGCAACTTCAGTCCATACTTCTAATAAAAGCCAATATATCCGACCCCACTCCTCCGTGAGTACATTCACTAAACCGTTCAGGGTATAATTTCATTTTATTCCGCCTTACCTTTATAATTCAATTAAACTGCATGAAAGATATTTTAAATGCAGTAAGAAACAGATCACATAATTGCACAATATCACAACCCCCCCTTTTTATCCTTAACTCCTAAAATGACATTCCGAAGCAATATTTAAATGCACCTTAAAGACCCATGTTACCGTGATAAACGACACAATGCTGCTGGCCTACCAATTTGACTTTAAAACGGACGAGGAATTTCCGCGCTTTATCCAACTCAGCACGGAAGGTGGAGTACAATGGAAAAGAAACAGTGATCCATATAAATTTTGCTTTCATTTTGTAATTACTATTTCGACCGATGTGACAATAACGAGCGATACCATGATCCTAGCCTACACACCTGACTTTGAAGCGAATGAGAAATTTTGGCGCTTGATCCAAATCAGTCGAGATAGGCTACAAAGAAATATTGATACGCATAAACTTTGTTTTCGCATTTTATTCCTTATTCAGACTGATGTAACAGTTCCATGCTGCCAACTTGACTTTGAAGCGGACGAGAAATTTTAGCGCCTGATCCAACTTAGCACGGAGGGTCAAGTACTGTAGAAAAAAGTGATAAACATTCATTTTGCTTTAATGTTGCAATAACAATTTAGACCCATGTGACAATATTGAGTGATACCATGCTCCTGGTCTATACACCTGACTTTGAAGTAGACGAGGAACTTCAGTGGCTGATCTTACTCAGCCGAGGTTGGCCACAAAGAAACATTGGCAAGCATAAACTATGTTTTAGTCTTTTATTCCTTATTAAGACTGATGTCACAGTTCTTAGTGATACCGTGCTGCCAACTTGAAGCGGACGAGGAATTTAACTCAGCACGGAGGGTTAAGTACTGTAGAAAAAAGTGATAAGCATTCATTTTGCCTCAATTTTGTTATAACAATTTAGACCCATGTGACAATATTGAGTCCATATTGAGACCATGCTCTTGGTCTACACACCTGACTTTGAAACAGACGAGGAACTTCAGTGTCTGATCTTACTCAGCCGAGGTTGGCCACAAAGAAACATTGACAAGCATAAACTTTGTTTTCATCTTTTATTCCTTATTAAGACTGATGTCACAGTTCTTAGTGACACAATGTTGCTGGCCTACAAACAAGACTTTGAAGCGGACGAGGAACTTTAGCGCTTTATTCAGCTGAGTACTGATGGTGTAAATAGGCGAAAAAGGAACAGTGACACTTCCAATGATAATGATGATATTATTGACGTGTATATAGGTGCTACTCAATGCACTTAACAGCAAATAATAATGGTTAAGTGTTTTAAGAAATCTAAAATATGGTCACAAAGCAATTTATTTCGAGACACTTTATGATGATCACATCCTCTTTTCATATGTGTTGTGTATCCATTTTAAAACCTTTGAAACAACATCGAACGTTAAGCCAAGGCAGTTTTTTTTGTTAAAACTTGACGCCTTTTGGTATTTTGGATGGCATGCGATTCTATATGAGGATATATGATTGTATATGAGCAGTGGGCAACTACTGTGGTCATTGCATTATAAATATATATTTATGTTTCAGAAAGCAACCTCTACTTTTCACATAGCCGCCACAAGTCGATAATGACATTCATTCGACACCCTGATATAAAACTACCCGAAAAAAAAGTATTCTATAGCACCTTGTAGTTTCGTTCATTTGCGGAGGTTGTATGGTTCCCCAGCCTTATGGATATATTTTAATTAGTCGTATTTTGATGCTATCTTTAACAAATTAACCGATTTTCGATTCGATGGTGTTGACACTTATTCCAACCACCCCAGACATTTCCTCCAACTTTTGCCGGAAATCGATTCTTCGTCAAAGACAATTGAATTTATTTGCAACAGAGATAAATACATCACTATTAATGTATTAGTTATGTGTATTTTTGATTTTTAAAATAGTAAGTCTCTGTTCATCAAAAGAAATAAAACTGTCATTTGATATGACAACAAGGCTTTTATTGCAATCTGCGGCTACTCTACTAATTATTACTATAGTTGTTACTATATTTGTGATTCTTCGTCATAACACACAGGAGAGTGAAGCTAAAGCACGTGATGAACGCACTAAAAATTTATCAAAGTACTTCCAAAATGGTGGCTTTAACAATATATCAAAGCCTGAAGAAGAAATTAATGTGTTTCCCGAATTAATTAATTGATTTCAGACTTTTGGGGTCTATGAATCACTATCAGTTTAACGATGATAGAATCTTTACAAGTTGTACCATTTTTTTCGGAAAAAAGATTTCAATTTCAAATTTCTGCATAAAAATGTTAAAACTTATGACATGAAATTTCAATAAGCATGTATTATATAAGGCTGTTTTTGTATAATTAGTAGTCTACGATTTGTACATGATTGACTTAATGATAACAAAATAGGTAACGTATGGCAACAAGCTTTAAAAAAACCTACAATCAATCATCAAATTATTACCACCGCAAAAAAAGGTATTATTGAATTGAAGACTTAAGTTACGTTGTTGTACTTGAGACTACTTACTCTATGTTTTTGGTCTGTACCTATGTGTCTCTATGTACCATATCTGTTTCTATAAAGCATCTAATCATATTATTTATTTTAATCACTTTGATGCATGTAAAAAAAACTAAACTACTGACATGAATAAAAAATGACAAACTTGAAAAGATTGCATCAACGAGTCGGTACGTAACGTAAGTTTTAACAGCATGTGATAACATATTATAAAATAACATTTGAATAAAGCCAGGTGTTGGTCAGTTGTTATCATACATTGAAAACAAATATCGAAAATAAAACTGATTCTGATGCGTTGTTTATACTACTCTTGATACTATGCTAGTAGTGTAAATATAATATGCATCGCCTCGCAAGTCACGGTTCAGAACACATTGGAGGAACAAATGGCTGCGTTAAGAAATGTGAAATATGTGCGACAGTGGCTATACCAGTGTTACGGATTTGAATGTGACATGTGGAGTCTATCCTTGCATTGTCCTTATTTTTCATCAAGATTAATGCATTATCATTGCCATCCAACGTGAATATACTGCACCCAAAACACATTTATATCCTACTTAGCATTCTAATACATCTGAAAAGAGCTTTTTTGCAATAGAGTGAATTAAATGGCTATAGTGTCTCCTAATGATTGAAAGACACTCGATTCTTTTGTAGCTGTCTTTTTCATATGTGTCATATCTCAGACAAATGTCATTTATCACCTATTCATTTATTACTTATAAATCAAAACACACCAAGCAAAAATCACAAGAAGGCGAATTTAAAATCACTCCATAAATGAACAACTTCTTTCTTATTAACCATACAACCGGGCTGAAAATGTTCTTTTTTTTATCGTCTATTTCTGCTCCCAAAAACTTCAACTAAAAATTTCTTTTGACCCTAGTTTTTCCAATTAAGCATTTAAAAAAATGATTATCTTATAATGAAAATAAATAATATTGTTATGCTCTTCCAGCATTTTTCTCTAGTATTTTTTTCTGAGAAAAAAATATTTTAGACTGGTTGAAACCCGGGATGAGTCATCCCAGTTGAAACCCAGTGTAAATTTGGCTATTTGGCGAAAAGTGAAGAGGTTTCTAGGGACGCTAATAAATGTTTATCAGTTTTGCAGCTAAACTTCATTGACATAATTCAATTTAGGAAGTGTTACGTCTTCAAACAAATAGATTTAACTTTTAATGATGCAAAATGGTAGGGAACACTTAAATGAACACTTATTAATGTGCATGAAAATAATGGGCGATAAAATAAGTTTCTTGCATGTCAAGATACCTAGAGAGTTGTAAACACCCCCATAATGGTATGATACACGTGTCATCAGTATAATGCTGTCTTAATGAATTTGTCACTATCCTTGGCATATAATTTATTAAAAAAGATACTTAACGAAACTTAAGTTAATAACACAGTGTTGTGCTGACATGCCCGCAATGTTGGCCAAGATAATCATGATAAACTATTACGGACTGTGTTCGCGCTTAACGCTAGCCCAGGGCCAGCCACTTTTCGACCGGGCCAGGAACTTTTTGAGGTTACTGGCCTGACAGACCAGTGTGAAATCTGAAAACTATTTGTCAAAATGTGATGAAATCGCTTGTTGGTCAGTTTGACGAAACGTTAACTTGGTCTATCCACCTGTCATCGGACCGACGTGAACGTACGTGTGACGTCATCACAC
>LQRL01093799.1:0-10761 GCA_001703475.1 Hydroides elegans | reverse complement strand
AGTTTTCTGTGATATTGTCATAATATCTTATGGTGATTTTGAATTTCGCTCGATAACATCTACATTATGTACACGTATTGCATCATGTTACACACGGCCCAATACCTAGAATTTTCTATATATGGCAGTTGAGAGGCGCTGAGTACCAGATGTATGTATTAAGGCCAAGACAATTACATGTAGATGCAAAAATACATCGATAGAGAAATATACAGTGGTGTAGCAAAAAGTTCACTAATCACTTGATATCTATAATTATAATATTAATCTATATATACAAAATCGCTTGATACGCACGGTATACTGTATTGGTCTAGTGCTTTCGCATATTTTTCAAGTGACTCAATGCCTCCAGTTTCCTTTCGTGCCACCTGCACACTTCCGCATTTGTGAACCAATTGCAATCCAGATTCACGCTCAACATCCTCCCATCTACATAATAAATTATGGAATCGGGACATATTTCTTGTATTTCTGCTCACATTCTGCTTATTACAACTTTGATATTTACAAATACTGTCAAATAGTAATAAGTTAATAGCTCCCATATGTTCGAAGCTGTTAAATGCTTAACTTACATATTTGTAGGTAAAATGCAGAGCCTATATGCCCTCTATCATTAATAAATCAAAACCATATTGTTTTAAAAACACTGTTGTATTTTGATTGATGTTAACATAAACTTATTAAGGGACAACAAAGTCAAGTCAAGTTAAGAAAAAAGGGATTATAAACTTATTTCTACTAAATTTACTTACGCCTCAAATGAGTATTTCGTTAACTTGGTATATACTGGATCATTATACAAATGACGTCTACAAATAAAATTGAAATCAAACAATTATACAAACAAATTAATACCATACAAATATAAAACGCAACATCATTGCTTTCTCTAACCATATCAAAACATTATCTGCTTTTCAATATATAGACTCTACATTTGATTTAAAAACAAACCGCACATGATCCTTGAATGGTCTTCAGAGCCACCATGATCATGACCAAGTTTAAACTGTTCAATGCCCAGGACACCTGCAAGCCAAAACGATTAAGAAAAATGAACTTGTCGTTCAAATTTTTCAGCACATCCAATGTATAAATTCGACGTTAAAATAAAAAGGTTCATAGATGTGCATATACAATTCATTGGAATTAAATCGAAAAATAAATGAAGTTTTTTTTTATTTGACATCATCGGTACTTAAACAAATATTGTAATTATCTTAGAAGAGTAGGTTTATAAATTGTTGTAATTAATTCTACTTGAAACAAATAAGCGTAAAAGCACCATAAAATTGACTAAACCCTTTAGATATTGTATCTAGATAGATGATTTTATTAGGAACTATTTTTTGTTAACCAAAAACATATAAGTGGTAATGATTGATGTTACAATCTGAAAATACACACATCGCCGCTTATGCTTATGGTCATTAGTTTGCCTAATTACGCAATTAATCTTAATACATTTTTACCGTCCTTTGAAAGCTTCGAAAGCCAGTATAGGGTCCCGCTACCAATTCCACCGCATCCAACAACGATATACTCATAATATTGAACTTTATTATCCATCTTTCCTGAATAAACAACGAATATTTCCTACAAATAAAGTGCACTTTTAGAAAAAAACTGCGTCAAGGCAGAGACATCAACTCGATATGTATTGTAATTTTATCACAAGGGACACCTGACTATATTTTATTTTTGAGCTGTATATTTTTTATATCCATCATAAAACTTTAGTAGTTTTGTGTTTCTGATAACCGGTGTTGCATGAAGCAAATATTTATATAACGCTGTAGATTGGTAATGAAAGAGAAATATCATACATAATTATATCAAATTTATACAACATAAGTCTTTTTTGTGTAAGACATGTCATGAAAACGTCAACAAAACGTCAAAATTCAAGCTTAATCCCCACAAAACTAATACATTTAAGCATTGGATCCTTCATTTATAAACTCAATTCAACTATATTTCGTATTGAAAGGCTTTGAGAGTATATGTTATATAAAGAGCTAATTACATCAACAACCCTTGTAAAAAATTCAGATACACATATTCTTATCTATATAGCCTTGATAAAAGAGCCTTGGTGAATATATCAATATGCATATAATTATCACCTATTTTGTTGATTTGTAAAAAAAGACGATGAAGTACAAATACAAGAATGCTAAATACCGTTTGTCTTTCACTTTGCTGAATCTTAACCACATGAGTAGCAATGTATTATATATTTTTTATATTAAAATATGAGTCTTGCTGCCACTTTGCATAACATCTTGACACATTTTTGATAGTATTTGCATCGTATCATTGATAATGTTTCATTGATCATCAATTATTATTGATTATTGAACAAGCTCATAATTAGATAGATCGATTTAGCGACTTAGTTATAGCAACAATTGGTATATAATAATGAATAAAATTAACCTACGTCATAAATACATTGATTTAATCATTTCATTTTATCAGATGGCAATTGAATATAAAACAAATATATCTATTCGATTCTGCTGTAAACTAAACGTGATACTTTAAGTTATTTATGACAACTTGACATTTACGCATAAAATTTCATTTATAAACCAAAGCATCAGATAAAAACTGGTTCTAACTAGGTTAGATTTTAAGCAAGGCTTTTCACCACAAAACACGCCTGCAACATATGGAGGGCACCCCATGACCTAATATTTACTATGTGAAACAACTTGAAACATTGAAATACGTACTAAATAGTTATATTTCATTAAATATTTTTACAACAAGGTGCCTTATCTTATAGACCTTAGGACAATTGAGAATCATTAGAGGGACACATTTTATTTAAGACAAATGAAATAGAAATACTACGTGACCGATTATATATATTTTTTCTATTTATTACGCCTAGCAATATAGTTGTTCCGATGGGCTAATTGGTAGTTGTTGAAATACTAACATGTTGATAAAATAACAAAACCTCTATTGCTAAATGAATAATTTTATATAAAATGATTTGTTTTAGAAATTACTAATCACCTTTTGTAATGTAATGCTTTTGAGAATTTGTCCAAATTAATTTGTTTTATGTGAAAGGTGTAACATTTATCCATATCCTGAAATATAATCATAAATTACTTAATCATTATAATCTGGTGTCATGATCCGAATATAATATCCAAAATATTAAATAACAATATGTGACGTCAGACTGAATGATGATAGAGTTTTGTTTAAAAAGGGAAATGACTATTTCGAGAGGGTGGAGTCACGTTGAGCTTCTACCCATAAAAGTAAAATCAAGAAGTTCAGAAAAACAAAATGTTCAGTCTGTTTGGCAATTGTAAATGTATCTGATATATTTCTTAGTGATCTTAAGTGTATATCTGACTTGGTTGTTTCAATTTCGTTTATCTATTTTTGAAACATACTTTGTTAAGTTAATTTATTTAAAATTAGAATTTCGCGAAGAAAATCAAATCTTCAACTTACACATTTTACAATATCCGTGTTAACGTTTTCGCTTTTTTTCACTAAATGAAATATCAAAATGTTATCATAGGTTGAGCAAATCTATGACGGGGATTCCACCCCTTTTTAAAATATATAGACAAAGTGCAACCTTACTCGACGTAGATCGGGCTGTAAAGATTCGAAGTATCGTACATATTAAACACAGTTCAAGATGTAAGAGTCACGTAGACACTGGGTCTATCTGACCCATCCTTTTAATTTTAAATCAAAAATCTGAAAACTGTTAATCTGTCGAGCTACCCAAAACCACCCAAATATAATTCAAGTCTTTTTAATATGTATCTTAATTAAATCTAATCAAAATATTTGAATAAATTTGCGAAAAATAGAAAATTAAAGAATAGCTGTTCCTTTAATTGTTGTAGCCAGAGTGTTATTGTTGATTGTTTTTAGCTGGATCAATTTGAAAACGGAGCCCCATTGTTGAGACATCTCGTTGAATGTTTTGATATATGGATTTCAAAAAGGTTTTTTTTTCATATAATCAAATTTCATATAATACATCAATATACATACAGAAAAAAAATATTTCTATATGAAATCTATAAAACTCATATAAAACCATAGAATACAGTTAAAATGAAATATAAAAAATGTGATTATACCATTGTGAATCTTTAAATTTGCACCTACTGCATCTCCTTAAGAAATGGAATGTTTTTCTGACGTATTTCACAATCTGATTGCTAGGGAATGTCATTCTATCGTCGCTTCGTCCCTCTGTCATATGTCCATATTCAAGCAATCAGATGAGAAGATGCTATATATGCATAAACATAATTACAATATTTCGCTTATCAAAATAGTATGTTTAGACATTAACACGTAGAAAATCGTCGAATCCAAGTTCAGGTGTTAACAATTAGAAACAAATGATGCTGTGTATTTTAGTAAGAAAAATTATCGCAGTTAAGTACATGATTTTTGCCTTAGAGGTATATAATTTCCTAGTTTGTTTTTCAGTGATGCCTGATGATTACTGTTTTCTAGAATCACATGTGGTGAGTTTCTCATAAAATTGCAAAACACGTTGTTGAGTTAGATTTATTTAAATTCCAATATGTTGTTTAAATACGAATGGTCAAAACAAACACGTCCATTACACAATAACTTAATGATTTATCCTTGCATCATGGTTTCCAAAACAAACGTTTCATAAGCTATTATTTATGCTACCTAATGCTTATAGTTTCAAACCTAATAACTTGTGACCATAACATATTATCTTAACAATCATGATTATACCACATAATATGTAACTTTATGTAACAAACAAAACAAAACATGTTGATTGTAAACTTACGACAAAATAACAGATTCGTCAGGTATTATTTAGGCACTGACTAGATATACGTAATACTCTCCAAAGAAAGTAGATTGAACGTTTGTCTAGAAACACGCTTGATTGTCTTATAAATATATCACTCGGCTGGATAAAGTGAAAAAAACATTCAAAATGTTAAATGTTAATGTGTATAATCTTACATTTGTGAAGGTAAAATTTGATATGCATTTCTATATAATGTTGAAGCTTTCAAGTTTCAAATTAATTTTTGATGAGTCTGAAATCGATTCTATTACTATGATAAGGTGCTACTCCTGGGAAAGATATTTATATTTAGCAGTGTTTTATAGTGTTTGAAACTTTCTTTACAAACGTCAATGAGATAACCTGCCAATAAATATGGTCTTGGCGAACACACGAGTACGTAATTTTAAGCTGATTTATCGAGGCATTAGTACGTACCTGCTAACTGTCCATTACAAAAGACAAACGACCTTATATCTTACACACATGTGAACACTAGGAGAATACAAACGATTCTATAATACTGTCCCTCTCAACTCCACTCATTTTCTTTACAATAATAAACGTGGAGTAAAAATCCATTTCGGGCAGATCAAAATTGCTAGAAGCAAATGTACATATCTATTTGTCATGCATCAATATAAAGGTATACCAAGGCTTGTCCTTTCAGACTAATGCATGTCTCTATCTAGTTCTGAATATTCCATTTAGTTTTATCGGCAGGGGATTTTTTCGGTGTATAACACATGTTCATGTGCAAGAGCTTATGATATGTTCTTCTGCAATTTTTTTTCACCGAAAGATACATTTTGCATGGTTCTCAAATTAGGATATAGTAAATATAATGGTAAAATAAATGAGAAATTGAATTTACATGAGAGATTGTTTTCAAGGTTAAGTAATTAACACTTGGTATTAAGGTATTGTTGCATAGTGATTTGAATAAATGAAATAACTTCTAATCCAATAATTTTTTTGTGGAAAAACAATTAAATATCACTACTAAGAGACTGTTGAATTTTCATTTAGATTTTGTCACTTACCTGAAAGTATATGTTGAAAGCATAGGTTTTTTAAAGGTAAAGTTCTAGAGTATACTTATAGTTTCAACTTATCAGAATAAAATTATATCACAATAGAAAAAAGGATTCAATGTATCATACCCGATATCAAAGATTATTTTTAAGTCTTTTAATTATCAAATCATAAGAAATTGTTTTTTTTTTTATTTTACAAAACGGTAATTCTCATAAAAGGTATTTTATTTAAGAAACGAAAACAGGTCAACACATAAGTTTAAATTCTAACTACCTAAATTATCTATGATAATCAAGAATGTCTATTAACATTATTTTTAACAGGCAAAGCCTAGGTCAATAATTTTTCTCTGTATACAAAGTATTGAAATCTCATCATCGAAAACACTAAAGATAAGTGGCTTTATTCTAGTTGTGACTTGACTTGACTTAAACATCTTAAGGATATATTTGAATGTGAAACGTGAATATAAGTTGATTTGGCACAATGCACAGTATGAAAGGAAATGTTTATGTGCGAGAACGTGTATTGTTTATCGCATTTTGATTACATGTAAAATTGTACAAATATACATATATGTATACTAAGTTTTCAGTTTTGGATGTTGCATCGTCCAGTGCGATGTAACTGTGGCGTCTTGTCCTTCGTGTTGTGTGAAAGGTTGAACGATTTCAGATGAATATGAAGTGGCGTTTTAATGTTTATTCTTAGAGTAGAGTGACATACGGGATGACATAATGTTTAAAACGGACGTCACCCAGGCCCTTTTGATGCTGATTTTAAGCAAGTCTCCAGCCAATGTTTTGAAAAATGCTTCAAAACCAACATACCTCAAACAATCAAGTAATATCCGTTGATAGTGGTAAAAAAGTATGTAATCCAAAACAAAAGAATAAAAACTTCATTCCTTATTACTTTTTAACATAATACATGTCATGTTGATAACTTTTAAACAAATATTTAACAAATTTACGCTAACGTGTGTTTATTTACAAGTTCCATTGTTCTTATGCATTTACGTGCTTACGTCACAGTATTTCTACGCAAAACATTGCGTCACAATTGGGCTCGTATTTATGACGCTTACGTTTTTAATAAATCATTTTTTTAAATGCGCGATAATTGTGTTTATATGCATTTTGAAGGTAGTTTAGAAGATAGTTGGTGAACTATTTTAAATTTATACCGAATATATTTCATGTTCAGACAAAAAACGGACATAGAACAGATAAAAATATTTAAATATATTTCATTCATTAGTAATAATCGTTTTATCAATACTGACGGGTCCAAACCAAATTACTGGAACAATTTTATCTTTGGCCCTTTCGGGGATTTTTAATTAATTAATTATTTTAATAAATTTGACATTTAAATTCAATAATCTAGGAATCGCTCTCGTGAAACTATGTTTTTGCTTTCCCTCGGAGAAATGACAGATTTCACTCGCCACTCATGAGGTATTGTCATTTTATCCTACTCGTGATTTATTAAGATTAAAGCAAATAAATATTTTTAAAAAACTTGACTCACAACAAAAGCTTTTGATGAAGTAGGTAATATATTATATGTTGATCCTGTGTAAATTGAACGGTGAGCACCAGCTAAATAAAATGAGTATTCGGGATAAAATGTAAATAAAGCTTCGCGGATATTCCAAATCTTTTGTTTCTTGAAGTTTTGACAGCGTTTTAAATGCTTTATTTTGCGATGTAACAAGCTTTAACATTTAAATGAATTGATTCTATAATATCAATAATGTCAGCAGATTCGCCCAAACGATCTTTTAAGTCTGGAATAAATGTTGTTAGACCACAACCGTACAGGTAACAGTACATAAGAACAAAAGTGTCAAATCTCCCAATTGATTCATAAAAGAATACCTTTCGAATAGCATACTCGTTAAATAAATCTTGTTCTTTTTTTGTGATACAGACTGTCAAAGCTTACTGGTACATCTACGTTTTATGATCCACAAACGCCATTAATTCAACAATTTAACACCCGTACGAGTACATATTACACGGGTGGACAAATTATGAACTGGACATAATATGAGCGCTAAATTTTAGATTGTCAAATTTCTTTGGCATCGAATCAACAATTTCGTTTTAAGTCAGCACAATTATAAACAGTCACCTAATGTATATTTTGATAATGTTTCAACCGATAAAAGATTTAAGACACTAAAGAAATTTAACTTTAAAAAATCGAGCGCTTATATTATGTCCAGTTCATATAATGTCCACCCCTGTAATTTATTGTGAATATCCTTTTGCGCACGCTTGGATGTCTGCGACCTTCAGGTTTCGAGCAACACATGTGCTTTTTAGAGCTATGTACAACTATGAACTCGGATGATATAATAATAATTACAAAAGCGTAGACATAAGTCTTTATCAAAGCCTTTCAGTTTCACATATCGCTCCCCTTGTATGCAACAATAGGATTGCGCATCTCAAGGAAATACTTCACACATAGCAGAATTTTTATGATATATCAAGTTGTGTGCGAGGACTATGATCAAGAATGGTTCTGTATGGGTCGCGAATTCTTGGATGTATTGAATTTGTAAATTCTATTTTATTTAACTCGTACATGAGAAACAGCCACATAATGATACAGTATAAAGGTGTTATGGTCAAGTCAAGAATGGTTCCTTTTCCCGTCGAAAATATGATATAGAACTGTTTCTTTATATGTTTATAGTGATAAGTCGGTAGTGGAAAGCGTGGTTGACTTCATTCAAGACGTGGTGAGTGTATCCAAACATTTCTTATTATGATACTATACTCCTAAAGGTATATCCCTTTCAAAAGCACTGAAATTTTCATGTGATAAATTCAACCAATTAAGCATAAAATCTTTTAAAATGGAATGTTGTTATTCCCTTCACAATATATAAACATATAAACCTGTCTCTTCTTCCTTAATGCAGCAATATACTAATTTAAAATCTACATGATATGTGTTATTTGTATCTTTTAAACATCTCATACATCAGACACATACATGACACGTTTATGCATTCGGTTTCTCAAATTTAATATTGGCGGGCTCGGCAACGAACTAATTAAACATTTATGAGTATAATTGTTAAAAAGGATATGATTACTTATTTTTATTTTATTGCAGGCCTACAGTCAAAATGCTGGTCCAAAGATTGAAGAGCGCGAGAAAGTGCAGTGGCTAAAATTTCAAAATGCCGATGTCAACGGTTTGTTTTTCATTTATTACAAAGTAGTTTTGTTGTTAATCTGTGTGTTCAAAGCGAAGCATCCAGAGAATAACTTGACCACTGGTCCACTGGTTGTTTTCAAAAAATTGGCGGCCAGTTATTTTGGGGAATAATTTTACTTATAAAAGACTATTGTCCATTGTGCTTGATTTCCTGGCCGGTGATATTTCTTTCTGGTCGGTAGCTTTTCTAAAACAATAACCATGAGTTTTGTGTGGCAGAGGCCAAGTTGTGGAATCGATTACCTAGTCATACAGCTTAACCAAGCTTCCGGTTTCGCTTAAAACGTATTTATTTGTACAGGCGTTAAACATTTATTATACATTTTAGTATTGTAATATCAGTTAACTGTTAGATATATGTAGTATTTTATTTGCACTTATATATAAATTGTCATACATGTATGTTTATCTTAATGTTTTATGATTGTACATGTCTTGTGAACTATTTATATTTCTTAAATTATGTGCGCTCAGTGGTTTTACTAAGTGAGCCCCTGATAAAAGCCCATAAATAAATAAAATGAAAGATACGTTGATTTTAATTGTCTTTTTCTTAAGATATGGCCTTCAACCCAGATTGCTGGGCTTCCAGCGGCAACGTAGCGCCATTACTGCTTGTGCTTGGCTATAAGAACGGCGTACAAGTATGGATGCTCAGTGTAAGTGATTTTGTATACTATTAAACTATTAATATTAACGTAGTTCTGGCAATTTCTTTATAAAGAGCCATTCTCAAAATGCAAATTTGTTTGCTGACATGATAGGTCATACATTGTAGATGCTCAGTGTGAGTAAAATGAGAATCAAGACTGAAGATATAACAGTCTCTGCCGTACATACACTATAGGACTAAAAATGCTTAACTTGCATAGAAATTGTAAGTTTTAATTTTGAACAGGGAAGATTATATGTCATTTGCCAGAAAATATTGACGATGTAAAGGCTGATTCTAGTGTATACACATGTTGATACTTTTCGTTCTTTAATATGTCGTTGGACTATAAATAACGCTTCTTTGACTGTTTTAACTTAAAAAATAATATTTTCAGGGTAACGGAGAAGCTCATGAAGTGTTATCGTTGCGTCAGGGTCCTGTAAAAATCCTTACATTCTTGCCACAACCCGCACCAGGTGAATAATATCCACCGAGCCTCGTTTGAAATTAAATAATTGTGATAAAATCATAAATAACTTGACAATCTAGATACTCAGCGAGTCTATTAATAAGCATTCCATTTATATAAACATTCTTTATGTTGTATATTGCACCCTTAAAAAAAACAGAAAATCTCCAGATTTTAAAGCTCATTATCTCCATTTAATTTTTAGTTGCCGAGTTTTCCAACCATGACACATTCGCCAACAAGCGACCATTGGTGGCTATATGCGATGCATCCAGGTAAGGTGTTTCAGTTCCGTTCATTTTGGTCTTCTTTGTATGGCCTATGTTGTAACAGGTTAAAAATGTAGATAGCGTATACAGACAAATATTTAAGAAGCATAATGGTATTTGTTACACAAGTGAAGACCATAGTTTTCTACTCTTTATTATAACATGATGGAATTATTTTTTCCTCTATTTTCTTTATAGCGCGAGCATTGAATTAATAGGCATTAAAGAACGATACACAGTATTCAATATGCAA
>LQRL01093781.1:9800-35378 GCA_001703475.1 Hydroides elegans | reverse complement strand
AATACATTAACTGAATGAAAATATGACAATATAATTTGACCGAATTAATCCATGTAATAAACTGGATTTCGCAATAATATAATGTGCTTTAAAGGAAGAACATTATTTTGATATTGATCCGCCTGTGTGCTACAAACCCAAAGATATTAAGTGATTATATCCAGATATCCACATATATATTAATACATTATGTACTATAATAATCTTTTACTCGGCAAGGGACATCGTACACAGTCGCCTTCAGGCGCAACGTCGAGACGCCGTTCTCATATGAACATTTTCTGGATGGTCTTTTATGTCCCGACGTCACATGAGCGCCTTCTTTACGTTCGACATCGTCGCGATCGACATTGTTTCTAAATCCGCGATGAAAAAGAAAAAAAAAACAAAAACGTTCAAAACGGCCGAAATAATGACGTCATTTTGACGTTGCTCAACGTCTAGTCGAACGCTACGGTAAATGTTTTTCTTTGACGGCGGGAACTATTTGCTAGCCAAAAAAAGTGTTATATCTATTAACCGATGTCCTCTGTTGAACAAACCTTTGTGACCTTTTCCCACCTCGGCGTAAAAATTAAATAGACATAATGAATCGTTGCATTATAAAGCAATTTGTTTCCATCACATCTATTATACTAAGAATCCCTATGTTGTCTTGATGTAAGTACTCGATTGAGCTGAAGGTCTACCTGCCCATCAACAGGGATAACGTGACCTTGGACCCAATTCCCTTCCATTATCGCTCGCCATATATTGTAATGAGCAAGTAGAAGGAGCACTTTAAAAAATAGGCTCGTTAACTACGTTTATATGCGTTTGAGGCGGTAGATTGTATATTGCGAAATCTACATGCATATTAATATTTTGATCGATAACGTAGGCTATTTTCATATAAACATTGTGATAACAATTAGTGTAAATGGTAATTGCAATTACGTTATGTGGTTATGCCGTAATAATGATCCGTGAAAATGAAACCTGGTTTAAAGTATTTCTCATACCGCCCTGGAACAAAATAAGGGGTTCCCCTTGAACGAGTTTCAAGAACGGTTATGAGTATTTGTTTATGACATGATAACACAACCGACGTACAAAATGATGCTAATAACTTCTTGCACAAAGTTGTATAATGTATTTAAACAAAAACGAATACGAAAAGTGTTTTGGTCCATGTTTTTAGTTGTTTACCATAACGCAGCCTATAATTTACAAGTAAAACACAGTACGATGCTTTTTCATATACGCCACATTTCGTCAGCCTGATATATAGGCAATTGTTTTGAGTAACTTTTAAGAAAAGTGTATTGAAACGCTGTATAGTTTCTTCTATATCATAATGCGTATGCAACTTCCAACATTGTTCTAATTGCGTACTACATCGTCATGACGTTTGCGACGCGAATGCTATATAGCTACGACGTCAAAGTGGGACGTTATCCCGCTTGACAGGAAATCTGTTTCTGTTTCCTATGCTTGGAAGACGCCATTAAAAGGACGACATAACGACGTGTAATTAACAAGGCCTTTGTTAAATTTGCGTTACAAAACGTAATTGTTTCCATGCTCTCAAATGTATTCCTTATTGTAAACAAAAAAAAGAAACTCACGAATAAATTGTTTGAAACAAGTCATAGTTATTATCGTTATGAGAGTTCCGATGAACATTTGTATAAAGTTTCATTTAGAAATTACATTTGAATATTGTTTTTAAAAATATACAATTATGTATGCAACATTGCCATTATGTCAAGTCTATTATCAATAAAAACTAAATTCTAATTTCCCTCTTTCAGTGGCGCGTGGTGCCGCAGTTGGGCTACGTGTGCTACCGGGTGCTCGTCGCCTGTCTCATCTGCGTCTGGGTCGCCGTCGACTTCTTCAAAGAAGGTAGAACTCCATAACTAAAGTGTTGTCTACATTGGAATGAAAATAGTATTTTGCATAAACTATTTGTAGAAAATAGGCTTTGAACACATAGAAATAATATTTTGCTCATTTTCTATTGAATAAGCGCTACATAAAAAGATATAGTTTTCTTTGTTTCTTTGTATCGAATAAGCGCTATTTTCATGGAAACAGTATCATTTTCGTTATGTTTTATTGAATATGTCTTATTTACAAGAACTCTTTTGTATTGATTATTAGATAACATTTTCGTTGGAAAGTGATCGAATTATGGCCTATTTCGTTCGTGTCCTTAGATGTTTTTGCTGTCCAGGGCCCATATGCACGAAAAATCTTACATTTGAAGTACAAACTTGTGCTTAGAATCTTGGTGTAGACTTGGTGGAGTGGTCCCACCTAAGTTTTAAGACTCAGATGCATTCAGCAAGGAAAACCTACGAAAGTGTCGGTCTTAAAGCCTCTGATTGGTCGTCATTCCCTTCTATATTTGTTCATATAAAAGTGTATGCACATTTTGGAAATAGTGGACGAAAATTAGGGATTTCGTACAAGAAAGCGGAAAAGGTTCAGAAATAGTTTTATAAAAGATATGTCTATATGCTACCTAGAGTTTTAGCTTGACAATGATAATTCTACATATTTCACGTTTGAATCAGCTTTTGAAATATTATCACAGACGGTATATTTCTCTCCTATTTCTTATCATACTTATGTCATATGCACATCATTATATAAAGACTGCATTATTCAATCAACATTCCGTTGCAAAGAATCCCTCATTATTATGTTTGTATTGGATTCTATTTTAAGTAACGTATTAGCTTTGATTGGGCCACGTAGACTAGTGAACTAAAGTACCGTGGTGAACCGTTCCTCTATGTATGCGAGACGAAATATAGTCCACATGTGTAATTTTTATTATGGATTTAAATATTGAATAAATTGTGAATATGCATTTTCTTGATTATGTTATAATATATTTACCCATAATATACACAAATTATGTCTTAAATTTCTATATTCAAATGAAACTAAGGCTTTAAAAATCTCAAGATCAGTGTAAGACTGCTATGACCCAGTCCTAGATTTGAGTGCTTAGACTTCATATGTAAGCCTTCCTACATTTTAGTGAATACGAAATGAACAAGTCTAAGTAAAATCCTAGATTTTGTGCTTAGACTTCGGATCTGAGCACACTCAGACATGTAAGATTTTTTATGCATATGGGCACTGGGTAAATGGTTGGTTTCTAAGCCTTGTTACAGACTCCTTGTTGTTAATTGTCCTACAGGTTTAAAGTGGCTGAATTCGAGGATTTCCGAGGACCCTGGTTGGCCATTGTCATTTATCATGGAACTCAGTGAAACGGTTCTATCGGTATCTAATTGTTTCATGGCCAAACCGAAGTGTTCGCTTCTTTTATCTGCAGCTATTGACGACTTAAGCTTACATTTTCTCGCTTACTTAAATCAAAACAATTTATGAAAATAGATACAACTTCTGGAACCATCTTTACTTCTTGTGACTCGGATGGCATCAAATGCGACAGCTATCGGAACAAAGGCTTTTATCTCATCAACATTGCAGTCATGTGTACCGAACCAGTTTTTGTTTCACTATGTTGTCACTAATGATGACAGTTCCGTGTTGTGTAAAGTCCGGGAATAGGGCTTCACACGTTATTGCCATGAAAGCAATTATTTCCTGTCAATATGCGATTCGCAGATTGTTACCATAGCTCTGCCTCAGAATCAATCAATCGTTGCCTTGCTATGAAGTATTGCCATCCTCTGGCTTCTTATCGGGGTCTATTTTTTCGATGGCGAATGGCATTATTGGCTTCCTTTACTTTTTGTTATTTTTTGGTTTCTGGGAGTTCGCTGAATTATTGCTCAGGTCGTGCTGTATACCTATAATGCGCCTCTGGTCTGTTTTTTTCTTCTCATTCTTGTTTTATAATGTAAAAATGTTTTATATTATGTTTGCCATTTTTGCATTGAGAGCAAAAGATCAGAGAATATTTAGGCGGAACAAAGGTTGATTCTCATGTGTACAGCAACGTGATCAGTTATTTTGGGAGATTGGAAAATCTTTCGTTTTGAGGAACTTTAGATGTAAGCAATATACCTAATCAAGGTTTGTGTGCCTAATTTAGATAGTACAGGGGTGGACAAAAGTTGAGACCGTTTTGTTTTCAACTGCTCAAACATCTGACAAGAGCTCATGGTCACCTTGGAATATTCAACATATAAAAAATAATATTAAAATGTACGTAGTGATAAAATTTCACATCAAAACGTTTCGTTTTGAGAAAGATATTTGACAATTAGAACATGGCCAATTATTTAATTGAAATACACGTTATTTTCAGTGAAAACATGGCGATAATAGAAAATGTTTAAAGTAATTCAATATTTCAAGCATATATAGATATTCTATTGAATTTACAGTACGTCAAAATATTGAAATATATGTTCTTCGCTGTTCTTTATTTTACTTTTATGCAAACATCGTGCTTTGATGTTGAAAATGACTTATATTCATAGGGGCTACCAAACGGTCTCAACTTTTGTCCACTTACATTTTTATGGTAACCGTCGGATTTAACACCGCATATCGTCATTAGTAAGATCATATTATTAGTTTTTGTCATGTTTTATGTAGGGAATCATATCTTCTTTTAAATGATATGTTACATTGCTATTGGCATGCTTTGCTAATGGCGAAACGATAAAGTATTTTGAAAAATGCCTCAAAACGGTCTCAACTTTTGTCCACCCCTGTAGCTACATTAACTGTACGATTTATATCGCTTGGTGCGATTTCCTTTTTTTTTTTGCGAACTTCTAAATTCCTTTAAATTGATTCATTAAGGTTTCGTCAAAATAGTAAACATTCACCGAAAGCGATACATTGCTACTTCAAGTATTCCCCATGCAATTATGTTAGCTCCCGTAACATTATTACAAAACATAACATACAAAAAAAAAAACAATAATAGCATTGTGTCAAAGATTCTAATTATATACTTTGAAAAAAAAACATATATTATTTTTGGCGCAGGACCACGCATATCATGACGCAGTAATGACATTTTGAAACCAATACTCTCCACTGCGATTTTGATTGAAAGCAAACTGATCGAATTATTGGGCATGTGATGTCAAATTAGTGTTTTCGTCCAGCGGGGACCGTCACGTTTCCAGAATTGATTGCTTTTGTGACGCGTTGCTATGATGGAACTGTACCTATATTGGCACCTCCTATGTTTAATTTCAGAGCGTGTTTTTTCTAGGCTTATCCCTACCTTGGTCAAGCGCCATATAAACACGGAATTAAATCCATTCAAAATGATAGAAAGCACTTTTGAAACATTAATCCAAGCCAGACGAAGATGGATTTTGATTATGACATTTAGGTGTATCATTTGGTATCAAATGGTCATAGATTTCCACATAGACCAATTATAAGGTGCAATCATGATTGCTGACATACAAAGATGTCGCGGTATTATAGGAACGCAATTAATATTCACACATCCTCAATATCATCTTGCTTATACTTTCAGGTGCTAAGTTCTACAGCGAGAATATGTCAAAATCCAAAATACCGCCTTATTACAGCAATGCAATCACATATCAATCCTTACATTCATATAAACATTATATTGTTTTTTAATCAACCAGGTGCTAAATTCTACAGCGAGAACATGTCGTACTGGCTGATCTTCGCCACCAACTGGGGCTTCCTCCTCCTCGCGCTCAGTGCTGTTCTCAGGGCGCTCGCTGCCATCTGCCACTACATCCACGGACGCCATAAAGGTACTGGATTTATGATATGAGTCGAAGATGAAATATATATCATACATCACTGGACCAAAAAAATCACCATCCACGGACGCCATACAGATAAATTATAAATGCTATGGTATATAATAATCTGTATATCAAATCCGAGTTGCAAATAGATTCTTTATGAGATGATGGGGCATCCGTATGTATAAACGTATATGACATGTATTCATTTAAACAGCTTGTAGAGTTAAATGACAGAAAAATATTTGGTACAAGTTTTGTTCTGTCTGGGAGCATTTCACATTGACCATAAAACAATAAATACGTGCATGTTAGATATCTAAATTTTTACGATATTAAAATTATTAAGGATATTAATTTTATAGAAGGGATTAATTAATGTTCACATGGCCAAAGAAATGAGTAGTCTACATAGTTCATACCAAAAAAGAATGCCAAAACTGCCCGAAGACTGAAAACAGAGAGAGCTAGCAACCTCATGTTTTACCTAATTCAGCTAAATTGACAAGTTGTGACCGCAAGCTAAACTGCAAAATCCAATTTAATTAGCCTCATCGGGTTTCCTAGAAATGGTCAGGATAACGTCAATGGCGTGCTCGTGTTTCAGTCACGTTTTCGAGTTTAATGAAGAGTCACAGTGATTGTACTTGACCATCACGTTTTTCGAGTTTAATAGCAAGAGTGAACGTACTTGACCATAAGTCCATATTATGTTTATGAGCATTGAGTAGATGAGAGTAACCTTAACCTCTGTCTCATAATCCAATATATGCCGTTATAATGGCCATAGTCCGTTTAGTTCTGGTGTTCTAACATTGCATCATTTGGCACCAAATTATTTACTATTCGCTCAAATAATGTGTTTGTCACTGATCCCGTAAGCGGCGAAGTGTACTCAAATTTCACTCAAGTACTACTTTAGCAGTAACTGGATCCTCCTAAATCCAATAAAAACCCTAAGTAAATTTTCTTTTTGTGAACATTACAGATGAAGGGGGCATTTATGTATCATTTTGGCACTTCATTACTCATCAATACAAACGGACATCGCTGTTCTGCCATTCCTTAATTATCAAAATATTAGTCCTATTAAAAGATATCACATTTCTACAATATGTACAGTCAAAACCCCTTCTAATTGGACAGCTGATACGAATAAACGAACACGAATAACCGAATAAACGAACCCGATTAAACAAAAAATTTGATACGCATAACAGAACAACCGAATAAACGAATAACCAAATAAACTATATGAAATATATAAATAGGAAAGCATGCGGTCATTAATCAATACTGTATCCAATCCCGCTTGTGAGATGATGTATTTAAATGTATTCCTAATCATAGCAATAATGTCCTTCTTTTTTAAATTCAAAACTCACCACGTGTAAGCATGACAGAAACCGCTCGTTTAATATAATATTGAACTCCCAATATATTTTCTGAATAGAATGACTGAACTAAGTGTAAAGTATTTCTGTCTACTTCATTTCAATAATATTTATTGACACATTGGCAATTAATTGGATATTAGATATTACCCAGTAAACATGGAAGCTCATGTGAGCTTTCCGTGAGACTCACGCGAATCTCATTGTGTGTGACTCACACTGTGAGGCTCACTATGAGGTCACAAAATATCACAATAGCCTCACATGAGCCTGTGTTAGCTAACACAAGGCTCACATGATCTCACCAATCTCACAGGACTCTCAAAACCTGGGTACGTTTCGACCTCACTGAGATATCACAGAGCAGGCTTTCCGTGAGATAACTGTGTTGACGGGGTATATATTCAATTTGATTCAAGTAACTAAGCCGGTTGAAAACAATGACACTGTTTATGAGCTAAAGAGAGTACATATAGGTTTTAGGAAGGGGGGGGGGTCACTTTACTATGCAGACATCATCATGTAAATTGTAATAATTGTCGGCCGAGATGAGAATCTTGCGCAAGAATATTAGTATCTTAATCGCGAATATGTTATCAATAAACGACCAAACACATTTTATACGAATAACCGAATAACCGAACAACCGAACAACCGAATAACCGATAAACGAATAAACGAAAAAACCGCTACACATAACCACAAATTTTGACGCGAAAGATTTTGCTTACGATAGTCCATTTAGGAGTGGTTTTTACTGTGTAATATTTAAATACCTGTTGAACGCAATATATATCTTATGCATAATGACTATATTATCAATACAGATAAATATCGTGAAAGAAAAGCTTACTCATTTTCATATCAATACAGCATTTCTCATCCTATTTTATACGGTCTCTGAGAAGTATAAATATATATACGAGAGTTTTGAGGCATTGTGTACAGGATTAGTATTTCATCTCATGTTTGAAACTCTTCCTCATGACGCATGCGCATTTCTTTATATTTGTAGAGTGTCCTCCGGAACCAGCGGGCATCGCCATGATGGCATTGTGGGTCATGTACACCATTGCTGCCAACGTCGCGCTAGTAGTCACGCTCGCCTACTGGACCTTCCTCACCACCATCGACCTCACTGGTGCGAGTTGTAACTTAAAGATATATATCTTTTTTTTTTTTTTTTGTATATTGAATATTCATTCGTTCCTCATCTTGATTTGTTTTTTCGTCTTCTAATGTAAACTATAATGGAGATTCTATTTTGTGACGAGTTGTTATCAGGACAATTATCGCCAGCTGTCCTTTATCTATTTCAAAACAGCTCTTACGATTAGGCATAATATGTTGTCCTGAAAAATTACCATGGCAATCATAAAACCTTAACACCATAATTATAATCATTGGCTTTGAACGTAAACCTTTTTAACTTCAAAGTGGGAATTCGCATTGGCCTAGATCTATCTTTAATTATTAGAATTCTAAGGAATGTGTAATTAAGATGTTACTCAAAATAAAACACTACTCCCTACTCCCTTTGATTTTGCTATTAATAATATAAGTGTGTATATTGAAGAGTAAATACTATATACGTTTTATTTCGAAAATAACTTTTTTAATAAAGTTTTGCTAAGTTGGAATCAAAAGATATAAACAAAATCATATGTTACTATTCATGTGTAACAATGAATATATATTTTTATTACATATATTTTGCCATGGCAGCGATTGGGTTCATGAATACTCCGATGTGCATCTTGAAGCACACCCTCAACTCGGTCTACATCCTGTGCGATCTCCTCATTTGCGCAATGCCCATCCGGCTGCTTCACATGGTCTATCCCATGCTCGTAGGTGAGAAAACTAACATCTGTACAGCCGATCAGCTATTTTTTAAAATTAATGTGTGTCTTAGCGAAAAAGAAAGAGTTGGTCGAGAGACGCCAGGAAACGCAGTGTTGTGAAGGGCACCCTTATGATTTGTTTATGCTAGATTTAACTATGTTAAGTTCAATGTTAATTGTTCAAACTGGGTTTTGTTTTGTTTTTCGGATAACTATTCTGTGAAACTAGTATGTGTTTCCGTTTCTATAGCAAACTTGCACTAGACTTGACTAGACGCGAGCTGTAGTTCACTTATTTATTCCAGATTCTGATCACTCTCGTTATGTCTATTGTGTTTATAACCGATCTGGCACACATAGTGTTGTTGTTTACAACTCACACGATATGTAATAGGTGCTCTATATTTGCCCAGCTGTTTTGACTTAAACCTATATCTGCATATTTATAACCATAGTGACCTTCATTCATTTGCTACAAACTGCTCTGTTATTATACTAGAATTCTACATTTTCAGGTGCTATTTACGTGACGTTCAACGCGGTGTATTTCACGAACGGCGGCCTAGGCCCCAATGAACAACGCTATACATATCACGTGATGGATTGGCAGAAACCAGTGACATCCGTGATGTCCTCTACTCTGGGCTTCGTCATCACGGCTTTCATGCAGTGTGGTCTTTATGGGGTTTACAGACTGCGCTTATATCTATTCAACTTATACGAAGCGCGCAAAACGCGAACCAAACATTTCGACGACATCGAAACAGTGAAAGGTTGTAGTGCTGGTGAGTCGGACCAAATAAGAGAACATGACACCATGTTGCCCGTGGTTACCCATGAACCACCACCACCCGCGGATAGCAACAGTATTCTGCCGCCCATTCAGGAGAGACAACCAAGCCACGAGGAGGCCTTAAACATGGTGGACCATAATCGGGGCGATGATTCACAATGTTATGTGGCCTTAAGACAATCGGATGGATCGCCATGTATTGCTGTGGAGAACGAAACCCGCAGCTGAAATAGTTGAGTTATACTGCGAAACAGTTATGTGTATTTATAAGACTTATTTATGTTTTGAACTACGCATAGACGCTACAGACCAAAGAATGCTTGCATTGCGATATTGGACTTAACGCAATTTGCCGATTTTGTTATCTTAAGTATCATTTATCGAACTCATGGGCAAATGTTCTGGTTAAGTTGATTTATACTGTGTTTTAGTGAATTTCGTCATAATTATACGAATCCATAATCGCAATGTCTTCAAATGTAGATTATCGTTTATGCAAAATCCACAAAATAGAATTAGTGCGGCAACTTAACTAGGTGATAGCGGAAGAAAATTGTGTTAAGCTCTGTACAGAATGAACTTTTCGCCGTTGAATTTTCGCGCCTAAATATTTACAATTTCAAAATACCCTATGTAAACGATTGTTTTGAACTGTTTGTTTATTACTGTATGAAACATTAATGTGTTGTTTATCATGTGTGAAAGTTTGGTTGCATTATTTCTAATGGTTGCTTTGATTTTGAACTTTAAGTAAAAATCGCGGCGATTTTCACAAATTATGCAATATCTATGCAACCATTACTTGTAATCCAACCAAACTTTCACACATGATTAACAACATTATATGGGTCCATATAGAAATAAACAAACAATATAAAACAATCATTTACATATAATATTTTCAAGTTTTTAATATTTTAGCGCGAAAGTTTAACAGCGAAAATTTCATTCTGTACAGAGCTTTAAGGTCTGTTTAGTTTGAAAGTTTCGCAGCTAAAAATATGATTTGTCGCGCTAGCCCAAAAATAAGATTTTCGCAGAAAGAGTAAAATTTCAAAATGGTCCTAAAGTTTTGGAAGATGATGATATAGAATCTACGTGAAAAATGTGTGCCAGATATTCAATTTTGTCTCGCTATTGCCAAAAAAATAACGTCAAAAATGATTTTTGATGATTTTTTAGCTGAAACTTACTTGTTTTCTTGCTCATAATGAGAAGTGCGATCAAGGCAGTCCGAGTGTTTATGCGAGGTGCGAACGTTCTTAAAATCCAAACAAAGACCAACAAATCGTTCGCCGTATTTGTACTAAATACATAGTAAATATTTCGGCTTATTTTCGCAGTTTTAAGTGCGATTTTGTGTTCGCGCAATATTTTCGGTGACAAACATTCGCCAAAAGAATAAGGCACATTATTTGACAAGACCATCTTGATCGTTTAAAACTATGTATAATCAACCCTAATAATCTTAGAGCGACAGGTCATTCATCATAAACACTCGGCAAAAATGCATAAACACTTTTGTAACTGTTCGCAGGTTTTTATGTGCGAAGTTTTCATACTAAACAGACCTTTATGTTTTTGGTCTGTACTGAACTTAGAATTTGAGTATTGAGAGTTTAAGTTAAAGTAGAAGTATTCGTATAATCTAGAGTACGGTAAATATAAGACCAAGCAAAGTTTGAGTCTGGGTTTTATCTTATACGAAATGCAGTATAGAAGGGCACCCCACGACATATTTTTCAAAAAGTTGTTAAATCAACTCAAATCAACTTTGCAATTACAAAAAACAACAAAATAATGATTTTTTGAACATTTAAATTTTGCAAAAAGGTGTTCCTTTTTTCCAAGCCAGCTGGGTCGTTTTTACTTTCTAGCCAGCTTGGAACAGAAAGGGAACACCTCTTGTGAAAGCTAAAATGTTAAATATAACCAAATAATGTATTAACTCTTACAAATTACAGTTTATTAGACAATTGCAAGCACGTTTTATCAATTTCAAAATAATTATTCCCACTAGATATTGTAAAAATTTAGAAATTATTGAAAAAGGTGTTCCTCAAAATGCTCCAATCTCCAAGCTAGAATGAATTTTCTCAAAATTTCCAAGCCAGCTGGAAATTGGTGGGGAACAGCTTTTTTGGGGAACAGCTCGTGATGTGCTCTTCAGTATATAAACGTTGGAAGCATATACTCTATCGTAACCTATTTATTCAGATAGCTGCGAAAATGAAAAATAACATGGTACATCCATCGATATTTGATTTACATTCTCCATGTGACGTTCTCTGGGTTTTATCTTATACGAAGTGCAGTATATAAACGTTGGAAGCATATACTCTATCGTAACCTATTTATTCAGATAGCTGCGAAAATGAAAAATAACATGGTACATCCATCGATATTTGATTGATATAGGGTGCTTATAATGTTATTCACGATTTTAACAGCTTTGCATGGAAATTCAAACCCCTTAGCTCATATACATGTAGAACAAACGTCATGTAGCCGCAGGTCTACGAAAAACATGGGCAAACTATTGTAAGCGAAACAAAACAGTTTTACATAAATGAAAAATCGCAAGTTATATGGTCCCTTTTTGCTATTAATTTGTGTATTTCGAAAGGATCGTCTTTGATATGTTAAAAAATATATCATGTTTAAAAGTTAAAGTTGAGCATAGATCTTTAAAATAGAGTCTATAGTAGACGGGTATTGTATTAGCTCGTGCTTGGTGTGCTATTTACATGCAGAGTAATATTTAACTGATATATAGTTAAGTCATATTCGTTAAGGAATTGTTATATAAACTGTTTCTATCGATTGCAGCGATTGAATTTGTAGCGAAAATATTCAAAATAGATAAGAGAGCCGTAGAGAAAAAAACTGTCGAAATATCGCCAATCGAGAGAGATTGTTTGGTTTATGTAACTATCCGTTACTCGTGATTAGAAATAGCAAGAATATGATTTTAAATATATGATCTGACTCTGTATGTGAAAATTAGACTCATTTTATCTGTTTGTTTCACATGCATGTAGATCGTTGAAACAAAGACAGATAACAGGTTAAAATATTTAGTATGTTTGAGGATAGAGAATTATACATGTTTAGAGGCGCGTAAGGCTACCTAATTTTAAATTGTATCCGTATGTCTTTCATGATTGTTAAAAATCTTACGATTTTGTTATGGTTATTTGATTAAAGGTACAGCGATCTCTTCATTTTCCATAGACTCTATGGCCATGTGTCTATGAATACCAACACTCTTGAATTTCACTCTTCATGAACAAAACACATTAACAAAATCATCAAATTGTTTTAGACTCCTATATCTTACAAAAAATAACAGTTATTTGTGACACAACTACGATTAATATATTTTGTTTTTTTTTTTAATAGATGATCCTTAACATTTACAGTCATCGCAATAGACAACTTATGAGTTTTCGGCTTAGCATCACACAGATCCAAAATGAATTATAGAACTATAATAAATTGTATCGTTAGAGCTCAGTTTTGCTATTTCTCATAGCGTACTCATTCAAACGCTTAACAAAATATAATTTGTGTTATAATACAAATACAACAAATTATACGACAAATATATCTGGTTTCTTGAACTTAATGTTTATGTAATGTTTCCGTTTTGATTTTGAGCGATTTTTGTTATAATTTGATCGAAACATAATGCAAATGTTCAATGCAATTAGTTATATATATGCTATATTTAATCAAGAAATCGTTAAGATTGCACATGTTGTCAAGCAACTAGTACTGTTGCACCAAATATATATAATAAATTATATAAATGAAAATATATTTGCTGTTTTTATTAAACCTATATATATACCGAAGCCGCTGAGCAATATGCTTTTAAGCCTATTTCATCTCTTTGATTTCATTAAAAACGCGAAACCATTCCATTGACTCGTTGGTTTTTCCACATTCTATTTCAAAATGCTTATATTTTTGGCAAAATTGAAAAGAGAATAATGATAGTCACCTAAAGCACACTGTGATCAAAGGAAAAAGTTACAAACCCAATACCACTAACCATGTGCATTGAAGTTTGATTGTAATATCGGTAGGTTAATGACTAAATAAAACACCAGTATATGTCTACAGCAATTTCGCACGAATGGATATTTACAAATGATGGTTTTACAGTTTTATCTACATACATCACTTAGTTTTTTTACAACCACAATTATAACAGCTTTACAATAGTTGTTTGAAATGATGTTTGTATATTTCTAAAACGTCATGTTCTGCACATGCATTTGACAAAAATGATATTTATTTGGCTTACATTTTCGGTTGAGCTAGGACAGTTTGAATAAGAATTTAATTTTTTGTTTTAGATATGCTGTGTTGGTACAATGCAGTATAATGCTATTTTGCATTATTTTGCACATTCTGTTATCATAATTCTTTTTAGTACTAGAGTGTTTACACGCTGATATTATATGGGTTTGTCTGCATCGTTTCATGCGTGATGCTATGTGTGCTTTATAAAATACGTAATGAATACAAAAAAATGCAAACTTCGAAGCATAAGAATCTTCTTAAAGAATGCATTGTGCACGGACATTTGAAGCATATTTTGAGTGAGTGTTTTACAGTGTTTCATACTTTTGACATTGGATATATGATAGATATATTTATAGAGGCAATGATCTCGTAAATGTATACTCAATGACATCCTTAATGCTTAATGCTCCAAGGTTGTATATACAATGAAAGTCTGAATGTCAAATGCACGTATACGCCATAAATAACCACATGAGAGTCATTAATAGACTTTTAGTACGCTGAAGACAATTTCTTTTAATATACTGACGCAAGTAAAAACGCAAGTGTAAATTCAAACTGTTGTATCTCAAAAAGTAATCAAGGCATCATCGTCAAATTTTCACAGAATATTGTTGTAAATTGTTGTAATCCATGACCAAGATATCATTAACATTCAACGTTTAAAACAAACATTAATATACCATTTTTTCCCATGAAGTCACCGTTTTTACCATTCAAAATTCTGTATGATATGCTTAAGTCTCGTTTAACTGTATTTTAGCGTAACGCTTGTGGCGTAATAATTCTTATTATAATAAATGGAGTTATTTTGGGTCATTTGACGGCGGACCTTTGATTAATTGTGCCGTACAGCTCAATAAATATGGTACTGCCCCAAACTCATTAAAATAGCGTTTTCATAACATCTGTTATCAGATTCTCGTTGGAAACATAAGAATGATACTGTTTAGTTTATGTTTTGCTATTCAAAAGTAAATGGACTAATTATTTCGCTTGCGCACTATTATTTGGACGTCGTCCACGTTCATTCAAGAGTCGCGTTTCCACATCCTGTAAGTTCGTATCCCATTGTCGCGCTGACAATTTTGCTCTTTCTATCGACTCATCTAGTTGTTATGACTCACTTGACCCAAATTCGCTCCACCGCTTGCATTTTGAAATGGATATCGAGGATGCGATGTTCGCACCAAGCGATTGTAAGTATGCGTATAAAACCTTGTTTGCTCGGGCTATATATTGTACTGCAAATAGCTGGTGAGCTGGCGGTAACATTTAAATGAATTTACTTAGGATAACACAATAGCTGCAGCTTTTGCGAATGTTTTTTGCAAAAAAATCATTTTCTAGCACATCGATATTTGGCCACCTCTGACGTTCATGAAGTTGTGGCGCTGCGATCGGTGTATATTTTGATTTCAACCTTTTTGCTAACCTTCCGATTTTCCTTTCGCTTGCATTCCATGAGGGTTTTGAAGAGTTTGTGGCGATTGAAATACTCACCATTATTGCACATCCGTCATACCCTTATGTGCGACTTTTTACGTCATCAGAAATATGTATCGCTTCAAGATTATCAATACAGTTAGTTCTTAGTCTTTTAAGCATTTTATGTCAATTTCATGATTGTAACCCAAAAATTAAATAAATTAAAGTATTCTAAGACACTTGCGTTTTTACTTTGCGTCAGTATATTTAAAGGGTACTTTTTTTCTTAAAGTAGATGAGATGAGAGCCATGAAGCATTTCTTACAGATTAATGTTGCTATAGTAACTACTGACAATGGAAGTCTGCATCGTACATTCTTGTATCACATTGGGAGAAATGAGACATCGCCGAGCAAAACACATTGCAAAAGTACATTGCTAATTGTTTTTGACTTAATTATACATATCTCTTATAATATTTTGTAGGAAATTTATTAGGAGTTCGGTTTGAATTATGTTACCGACGTATCGCTAAACGTTGCTTGCCATCGCTTCTCTCTTATTCTTCTTCTTCTTTTGTATCTCTATCCCTTGCTCTCAATCTCAATCTTCAAATTGATGAAAGTCGAACAGTGATATCAGGAAGTAAATTGTTTAGAAAATGCGTTTGTTTTAACCACCTATAATGTTTTGATACCCATCGATTCAAGTTTATTATCTCGTCATTCTGAAATTAAAAAAAACAACACGTTTGATGAAAAATGACAATACGTCCTATGATGTAATAGGTTCAAGAAAAGGACGTGCACCCGCGTCGAAATGAAGTCTAGTAAGGAGTATGTTCATCCCATGTGAAGGGCTAAAAATCATTCGCAAAACTGTTCGATGAAACATGCAAGGCATTAAGACAAGATATAATTCTATCTTAGTATTTAATGTAAAAGATATAATTTTTCAAACCTTAGGAATCGTTGAAATACGTCACTTGGACGACATTTTGAACAGCAGATGAAATGCTGCCCTTGAGACATTTGCAAAATTGGTAATGGACAATTTATTCCTATTTTCGATCATTGTATTTTTTTAAATTCTTATGAGTTTTTTTCAGATATGTTGAAACATATTTATGTATATGCAATTAAAACATACCTTATTCGAGTAACTACATATGTTTATTCATTTTTTTAATCGTTGAACATAGAATTGTATGTAAGCGCCAAAACAACTTTTGATTTTCTCAAATATATCGAACTGAAAACGAAATCTAAAATCGGCTTGGCGTAAAAAATATAGCTACGTTTATAAAAACCACAGAGTTGTGAAATAGCTACCGGTAGATGATTCGTTTTGAGTTTTCAAGCAAGTAGGTAGTCAGTGGCTAGATGACTAATGAGCATTTTCAATGCATTGTAACACATTACAACATATGTGATAATTTACAAATTGACCCCGTGTTGTTGTTTATGACTGTATGAACACATGCATTAAGGTGCTACCCTCTGTTTCAACGATAAATAAAAGTTCTTCCTTTATTTAAAATAAAAAAAAGAGTATACTGGTATTTCTAATGGCTGACCAACATGTATATCATCCTAGACTTAAAAAGATTGCAATAGCAAAATACTCTTAAAATGCTAGAAAATCATTCATTATTACATTATTCTAGCATTGTTAGTGCCATTGACCTTGTTAATATGTGTATTTAAAATTAGTTTAACTATAATGAATAACGACAAATCGTTTGTAGATAGTTACTATATTACCGAGTACACTTAAGCCATATCTATGATGATTTAAACCAATTGATTAGCTGAATGTATATTTTGATGTTTAAAAAATATAGAACAATTTATTAACAAAATTGTTGACATTAAATTTATTTTGATCAACCTATAGCTTCATTTTGATAATACACAAATTGATGTGATTCATTCTATATAAGTGAAAACTTAAAATTGGCAATAAAAGAAGTAATTGAATCTATGACCGATAACTTAGAAACGCAATTGTTATTGATGTATGACGTTATGGCTTTTAGGATCAATATCATAATTTTGTTCTTTCGGACACATAAGCCATGAATACAGATATGTTGTGAGATTACCTCAATATATTTTATATGCCATGATAAAATATATATATATATTATTTCTATCGCGATATCTAATGTCAAACACAAATTATTAATATACCGAGGGAATGATATAAGACAAATTAGGCATCAAGATATATCCAAACAAACCTTAATATTTTCAAAACAATTAATATGCTAAGGATGCTAGATAATGTACCCATGCATGTGCTAACTTTCGAATTTTCAATTATAGTGTATCAATATTATTTTCTTGACGTCTATTTACCAAAATGAATACCATTTTTAGCTGAACACAATGAATTCCTTCCCTTAAATTGCCTGGTATAAACAAAATAATGCACTGTATAGCTCGTTTTTTTATCATCTTCGCGACAATTGCTTTTTTGCACAAATTCCTTATGAAATAATTTTGAAACCACAAGTAATATTTTGACCACAATATGAGATGCATATAAAGCGATTGGAATTACTCTACGAATAACTTACGAATGTTTTTTTTTTTTACAAAAATATCATATCTTTTTTATGTGTCACACCTCTAATCTGAAATATCTATATCCAATACACTTAAAAAAACACGCTTATTTGCTTAAATATTATATATGTTATATATTTTCACGTTTTATAAACTAAACTTAGTTATTCCTTTCCTATCAAATATTTAATCATCGGTTTTGATATGAAAAGATCATTTCGGTAGTAAAACACTCTCGTAGAAGTATACGGATAAGTGATCGTCATAACATTTATGCATACAATCCACAATTCTGGTTCGTTGTTTCTTCGGACAGTTGGGTAATTAGAGAGTTTTTGCAAATATAAACATATTTGTGTTGATAGCCTGGATTTCCCAAATAAAAATAAACACATTGCTTGTTGCTGGTTTGCTTAATGTGTAGACATATTGGATGAAACAACCATTTTTAATGGTTGTTTCATTTTTGGAAACAATCACTTTTTGGCGTCTCACAAAGGAAACAACGAGGAAACAACCATTCAGTTGATTTTTTTATCCTTGATGCAATTGCTTTAATGCAACTACATTTTCAAGTGTGACGTTTATAATTATTACGTAACGTTTACGTTGTTCAGCAATTAGAAGATAATTTTATGGTTCTATTGTCGTCAAATATCGAATTTTTAATTTATTTGTATTAAGATTTGATATCATATGAACAGGAATTCCTTATTTAATGACAAATATTTTAATCAGAATACGTGAAAATAGTCACGTTTATGCAAATGGTTGTTTCATATGGTTGTTTCATCGTTGTTTCCAGGTCAAAAAGGAAACAATGTGGGAACAACCATTGAAAATGGTTGTTTCATCATGTGTGTCTACACCTTTACGTAATTTTGACGTCATTAGAGAGGTTGTGCAGAAATGGGTCAAGTGTCAAATATATTTCAACGAGGCACATATTAGCAATACGATTGGTTGAAATCGTGAAGGTATGGCTATTGCCACAACAATTTTTATGATTGTCCAAACTCTCCATACTACCGGATTTCCAAAAACTGCCCAAACTCTCTAATAATTAAAAAAAAAAACATATATTTGCCCCAAACTCCCCAGTATGCTATGATGACAAAATGCTTCATTTACGATTTCACATCATTTCAGTAAATTGTAAAACAGTTGTTCGGCTACTTTGGTTCTACACAATTCTCAGAATTCTCGATATATTACAGCTAGGATGAGTATAGGAGGATAAGAAGCGGGCAAAATATACGAGTGAATTACGAGTGTTTCGACTGAGTTGGTCCTGCGATGTTTATGTCAGGACTTCTGATACCAAAAATCAAATATCATATTTCTATATCAAGCGCATATGTTTTATTCATGTTTTTCATACGTCTTGATCCCTAAGTATATACTTAATCATTAATTATACAAAAAAAATATATTCCACCATCGCATATATGATTCTATACACCATACTTTTACGCTATATAAATGATTAGGTTTCTTGGGAATTCCAGATTTTTAACAAACAAATTTCATTTTCTTATTAAAAAATGGATTTGTATGATTCAAAAAGTTGACGTCTTGATGGAATAAGGTTTAATTGTTATATTTGAATCGATATTTTGATTAAATACATTATAATATAGAAGATTATATAGGGGTGTTGTCTTGTGCAAGAGATCGCAGGGATAATTCAGTCGAAACATTTGCCGCTTCAAATCCTCCTTATATCATAGGCAGCGTTTTTTTCTGGCTCAAATAATGTATAAATACATTCTTTGAAAAAATAGACGTTTTATTCTGGATTATTTTTTCTGCAGAATGTATTTAGAGTATTTGACTTTCAGTTCAAATACACCGGATGTTTACAAAAATAATAATCTTTACAAGCTTGTAAAACAAAATTTGTTGATATTCTCGAGATGAATTTTGGAAGTTGATTATATGTTTTTATTGATAATATGTCCATAATTAACCGCATTTGTATGTAAAAATGATCTTTGAGATTTTCTTTTTTATAGATTATTTTCTAAAGAATTTCATAATGCGTTTTATTGTGGCCTATTATTTGGAAAAAAATAATGTATTCTAAATTTTTTCAGACATCAGAAAAAAACGTGCTCATAGTCCTAGATTACAGATAGTGATTTTAGCTGTTTGGGGACATTCTAAAAAAAAAAGGAATTGGCTATTTCCCAAATAATGTTTTTCTCCAGTGTTCGGAAGAAAACCAGCTTATACCCATTTGGCTGGCGCTTTAATATATTTTTTTTTTCAGCTATAATATAAGTAATAAACTTTTTGCTTTCATATACATTAAAAGATTAGAATTTTCTTTTTGATTTGCCTTTGTCAATGAAATGCCATTTCCAAACATATCTTAATTTGATATGTTTGTGGGCGATAATAAGAATATAAATTAAAAACCCACAGAGAGCTTTTAAAAATGGTATTAAGTCATAAACAGTTGTTCGCGAGTTTTGGTGTTATCGTGAATTTTATTCTTATTGCCTCAAGGCGTCAAAAACGTTTGATATTGTGACCAGTTCATAATTTGCCCACCCCTGTAGGCTGTGCGAGTGGGAGCTTACAAGTATAAGAAATGTTCCTTCAGTGGGATACTCGTACGGTTCCTTAGTAGCGATTCCAAAGGAATTCACTTTTTGGCCATTACATTCTGACTATATCAGGACCTTAGGCCACAGTTCCAACGTTTCGGGGCCTATAGAGTTTGGGTGTCCGTCTGTTTGTCAATCATCTGTTACTTGTATGTGCTATGACCGTTAAACGGCAGGTCACAGCGGCTTTATTATGTGATTTAATGAAAGATCTTTGGCTTCCATACCCATTTAGAACTACGGGAGAGGGCGGTTCGGGCATATTCTTGTTTCCAAAACGTACCTTGTTGTGATAAAATCAAAATAAAAGCCATAATTATCTGATTTTATTGGTAAATAAACATAATTTAACATGTAATATCTATGATTATAACACATTTATGTTGAGTCGTATATTATTCACTAATAAATCGTATAATTCAGAAGATAAGTTCCGCTACAAACATTCATTTCATGAGTATGAGTAGCCTAGAACAACAAAATATTCATCGTGTTATCTTTCTGGTCTCAGATATACAAGGATGCATTGAAAGTTATCATACATTCCGTTAAGCGTAGTTGAAACTAGCAAACATGTCCTAACCCACCATTTCCTGGATACACAACTACTTAATCACAATTGTAAGCTCGATCACAACAAAACACACCTGACCATATCATATGTATGAACAAAAACTCTGGAAACCCAAACTTCAATATATATGCCAAATCATATGTATAATATTATAGAATAACGAATAACGATATGTTATATTGAGCTTCAATATCTAAGGACAATATCTTACAGGAATAAATAAAAAAAACTTGCAAACAAATTAAAACTACCTTGCTAAAAACCTTCCTTAAACATAAATAAATGTGATGGCAAATGCAGTATCTTTTTCACGTCTAAAATACAAAATACAAAAACGGTTGTTGTGTGCTTATAATATGTTAACCGTGACGTATCGCTATTTCCATGTTATTTATCTTCATTTTATAAATTTATAATCTACGCGTTTCGAGTAGATTTTAGCTATAGAAACTTGAAAGTGTGTTTACAGTTATTGGATTATAGAATAAAAACGTTCATAGTCGAAATGAAACTGTCCAACAACCATCGACACACATACACTACCCTTGTGAATCTATCAAGTGATTTCCTTCCTCATTGCCTTCCATATTACCAACAAATGCTTCATTCTCATGCGATGCGACAGCATTAAGATGAATGCCCACACCTCTTGTTTCAGATTCAATACCTATAGGATATATATGTTTTAAAATTTTGCATTTCAGCTTTTCAATAAATGCTTTGGTTTTTTCTTTGGAAGGTTGTCTGTCATTTGGGTCATATTTCCAAGGCAAAGTCAGAGCCGTTTTGCTTATGTTTAGATAATGGGCAAAAGGAGTGTTGAGTGGTTTTTCCAATACGATGTAAATCACCCTCTTGGCATATCTCGGATCGATTTCATATTCTCTGACCATATTTGACTCAAATTCGAAATTCGAGTCAAAGTTTTTGCTGACAACGACTAAAATCACCTGACTTGATCTTATTCCCTCTATTACCAAATCTTTGATATTTTGTCCGGGCAAAAACAAACCCCACAGGCGACATTTGAATCTATACCTCTTTTCCAACCATTCCAGTAGTGTATCAAATACAAAGGTATGATCGCCATCACTGTATGCAATATAGATATCATACTCCATTTTAATTGCTGGTGGCAGTTTTACTTTCCTTATTTTTTGGCAACAATTCGATGTTAAGATATATGAATATACACTATAAACGTAAATTTGAATACGATATCGATAAATAAATATAAAGTAACATACTGTGAGGCATCCCCAAAACACTGAACAACTACCTATCGAAATTGCTATTATTTCCAATAGATCATTATGAATTTGACATAACTCGTTGTA
Source organism: Hydroides elegans (assembly GCA_001703475.1). Classification (NCBI taxonomy): domain Eukaryota; kingdom Metazoa; phylum Annelida; class Polychaeta; order Sabellida; family Serpulidae; genus Hydroides; species Hydroides elegans. Next base: position 12,792 of record LQRL01093781.1, on the reverse strand, counting down.
TTCCTTGAGGCTTTTATCAATGATAATTTCAAACCCTTTGTCCCCAAAACAGTGGTATTCCTGATGGTTAATGAAATCAATGTCTGAATTATGAATCCATTTTATAGTCGAAAAGGCATCATCATGACAATGGCAACTGAGTATATTGTTTGAAAGATCAACCTGAACCGGATGATTGGAAACAATGTTATTAAGATAACTCCTTGTACTTTGACCAACCATGAACAACTTATTTCCAGAAAGGTCCAAAAACTCCAAATTGTCGCATCCACGAAGGAGTTCGCCAGGAATGTTTTTAAGATTGGAATGAGATACTTCAAGAACTTTTAATATCTGTAGATTTTTACATATTTGAAATTTATCTGTAAAAATATTATCATTTTGACTCAAATATAGATGTGTGATATTAGGTGAGTATTGAAAGAACGTTTGTATAACTTCAAGGTTCCCCATATCCCGCGCGAAAAATGTTTCAAGCTTGACAAAACCCTTGATTCGCTCAAACAATGTTCGAACAATATTCTCTGCAAATCTGTTTGAGGACACATGTATTGAGCTTACTATATTTTTAAACCAAAAGCAAACAGTGGAAAAATCAGTAGATGAGTTTTTGGTATACTCCCATTCGTTAGACATGCCATCAAGACGCAGGTCCCGTAACTATTAGAACTATTATTTTTCCGCTGATTCAATCTCATAAAGAAAAAAATAAGCAAAAAAAAAACCATGGCAATTATAATTGCCATGGTTATTATTATTTTAGGAAATGCATATTTTATACGCGTTGATGAGATCCTGGGAAACCCTGGTTCCGGAGAAACCTCGGTTTTTGGCTTTTTAGATCCAATGAAAAATGATAGATTTCGGATATGTTACACCAATTATTACAAGCCAAAAAAAAAAAAATAATAAACTCAATTCTAAATTATGAAGGTACATTTGTACAGTTGTATTTTGATAAAACATAACTTGTAAGGTTTACTCTAGTTTTTTTATAACAAAGTCTTCACTTAATTTCATTTATTTCTGTCTTCCTTAAATAGCAAATAAGCGCCAAAAGTGAAGAGTTTTACCAACTTTCACTTATTCTAATACAATTATATATTTACCATAATGATTCACAAACCTGTTTCATTGAGCTGTGCCAGTTTAGTCGAGATTCCATGAGGGGGTCCCTCCACTGTCACAATGTTAACCGGAACGGTAAATAGCGATATATATTCATCTCTATTCTCACATGCGGCGTCTAGGACTAGAGGCGACCCATAAAATTTATCTGCGGATTGAGTTCCTATTAAGCTAATCCATAGTAAAATTATAATACATATGCAAATCTTTTCCATTTTTAATTTTTAAAAATGGATTGTCGTTTGTGGTTTGATGTTCTTAATTCGGGGTTGATTCCTCTTACGACAGCAAGCCAAGGTTCAATATACAGTGTGCATACTAAAGAAAGTTTGTCTGTTATGAGACAACTTAAACTTCCTGCTATTACTATGTACGTTCTTACTCTCTTATTTCGTAACTCTACCTTTAAGAAAAATATGGTTGATTGCATAAAGGCAAATTTCATGCCTCAATAATCATCGATCACTTATCACAAATGAAAACATGACATTTTGAATAAGATTCCAAATATTCATTTTAACCCATTTCTTTAGGCGGTAATGGCAGAAGCTGAAATAACCTGGAGCGGCTACAAACAAAAAGGAAACACATTGTACGGATCTCACAAATACAAAGAGGCGATTATTCAATATACAAAGGCAGTTGACGCTCTAGTTTCTCTCAAGAACAAAGCGGATGATCTACCCAATCAATTTCGCGAGGAACTTGCCAAAATCTACTCGAACCGTTCGGCTTCGCATTTTCAACATTCTTCCGCAGAATCAGGTTGTTAAAATATTTGCTTTGTTTGAGGCCTTTTGGTCAAATCTAATATTGTGTTTTAACTACTTTGTGAAAAGTGATGGAAATTTCAACGTTTCATTAAGACGTTATAAATATGGTTTGATTAGTTGCATGTCAGGGAGTTGGAAATATTCAAAACGGTATTTTCCAGATCCAGTTCTGAAAAGAACAAATAATTTTATGAGTTCGAAAAATTGGGAAAATTTATTTCCAAAGTAAAGCATACTAAATGGCTCAATTTAATATACATGTAGGTAATGCATTAAACCAAATGATCAGGGAATTTTTGAATCGACAATCTTTTTTCTTATACATAAATATTTTTTACTCATTTGATATATATAGCATATCAAGGAACCTTAAAATAAACTCTGTAAAATATATCGTGAAGTTAACGTAATTACGAACCCCTTCAATGATCAATCGATTGACTTCTTTTGGGAATTCTGGCTTACAGCAATTCATTATATAAATGACGGGTCATTAGAAAATCAATCATCCAAGGCGACGAGACGGTTGTTGAATAATAAAAACGTATTATATTTATCAAAGTTGTAAAAATATCTGTTACTAAACTAAATAGTATGCACACTTTTCAGAAACGAAAGCAAGACACCAAACTCTAGAAGAGGCTCTGAAAGACGGCGAACGATGTGTAGAACATGATGCAAAGTTTATAAAAGGATATTATAGGTTGAACGAGACGTTTTATTTTGTTTTCAAGCTTTAATCAGACGTCAATTTATAAGTGATCAATTGTCAAGAGCTCAATTATTTTCAGCTTATCGTTGCCATTAAATATAGTTGTAGAAATCAAATATCAACATCATGGTATAACCAATCGGGCTGTAAGTTGCTTTAACACGTTTAATCATCGAAAATTTGGAGCAATTTTATCTAGAATATCTAATTATTCATCATAATCCAGAAACTGTATCGATTCGCTCTTCGATATGAAAACTAATTTTGAAATAAGTGTATTCATTAATTTTATATTTTCAGTTATAACCATGAAAATAGTAGGGTGTGGTTTCCCACTGAAAACGGTTCCCGTGGGAAATGCTTGTTAAATCTTATTATA
>LQRL01093761.1:9121-20245 GCA_001703475.1 Hydroides elegans | reverse complement strand
GTGCATGCGGGGGGGGGCGTGAATAAATGATGCCTCATCGGAAATGAATAAAACAAGGGGAGCAGCTTGTGACAGGCTATATAAGAAGGGTCCGATTTAATCTATGCTATATCAAATGTTGGGTAAGCACCAACTAATAAATATATAATAGTAAAATATTATAAACTGTTTTTTTATTGCACTTTAAAGTATACAATCTAAAGATATCTATATAAAGGATCAATATCGGATATTTTAATAGGTGATTTCTAGTCTTACCAGCTGATTATTTATTTACAGATCAGGTATCTAATATAATTGTGTTGCATTTTTTTTCGAAAAAAATACTATTTCCCATGATTTATTCTAAAATTACAATAACACATGTACACCTATTATACAAAAATGCTTGTGATTTAAATAACGGAGACAAGATTCAAATGCTGACTGTATTTCAAATTATTTATATTCATAAAGTTATGTAATAACGGCTTGTTATATTATTTGAACTTCTAATCAAAGATATGAGTGTTCTTTTTTAAAAAGTTAAATAAAAACGTATTTGATTTATATTTTGATGGTTGAGGAATGCTTTTAAAATTAATGATAGGAGTATGAATTCGACAATTATTTATTTGTCTGACTATTCCAACCAAGTTATATTTTTTTCGGTTTCATTTGTCGCTACAGATTTGAATCATTGAATAATCTTCTATGACCTATTTCTCTTTTTTCAACATATTAGTTTTGTGATATAGCTAATTTCATGCGTCATTTTCTTACTTTTTTATATAAAATAATTATTGACTTTTTAGTGGTGAATAGCGAATCGCGTATTTTTTTATCATATTCACATGTTCACCATATAAAGGGGACATGTGGCAATTTATGATACCTTTGGGTAGTTTTAAATCACCAGCAGGTTTGCTGCTAAAAGGAATACATTTTTTATTGAAACAAACCTGTTTTGCTAAATCAATATCTGTTCAATCTATTCGGTCTGCATAAAGCCAAAGCCCCTTATTTTTGCATATGTTGCATAAATCATATTCCCAGCTGATTATTTCTTCACTTTTCATATATTTCATAGAATTAGTTTTACTTTAGGGTTAACGAACCGATAATTCAATGGATGGGGTTTGAATGAAAACATAAAGCGTTCAAATATAGATCATGGTTGCTTTCATATATCACATTCTTTTCTTTTCGAAATCCCTGACGCCCTTCAATTTCAAACATATGCGTTTTATCAATAAAACAACAGTTTCTCATTTGAAGGTGTATGATGACCGCGAATTCCATTCATATGCATTTTATTGATTAAATAAAATGTTACAATTTTAAAGTGTACGATGGCCGCGAACTCCAATCATTTGCGTTTTATCAATAAAATTAAATTTTATAATTTTAAAGTGTACGATGACCGCGAATTCCAATCATATTCGTTTTATCAATAAAATAAAATTTTATAATTTTAAAGTGTACGATGGACGCGAATTCCAATCATATGCGTTTTATTTATGAAATATAATTTTCTCATTTTCTAGTGTACGATGGCCGCGAAGCCAATTTTCCAAGTAGCCGTCTTACTGACCGCTCTCGTTTGCGGATCTAATTCACAACAGATCACAGGTGAGACATCGATTTCATTTACCATGCATTGTAATTCATCTTGATTTCAATGATTCAATAAGCACACAAAAGTTATGTTAACCACATATCGTCGATAATCGGATTAAAAATGAAAATTGGGCTGTATCTATCTTCTCTAGAAAAAAAGTTACCGCATCCTACCATTCGGCGAATCATAACCTTGTGGTTTTGGTTAGATTGTTAAATTACTTTTACAAGCATGTAAAAACAATTCTGTACAAGAAACCCATAAAACGTATTAATATTTTCTCCTTTTTTTTCAAAAGTAATATAATTTACATGAAGCAATTTTAGGTCATACAATATATTGTGAAATAATATAACCTTATTATTGTGAAATAAGTATATATCAAAACATATTATTGTAAAATCAGTATATGTTATCATTTTATTTCCCCCAGATGGCGCTGACATCGTGTTCGTCCTTGACGGAAGCGGAAGTGTCTCCGAATCTAACTTCCGTCTCGTTCTCGATCTCGTTGGCGCCATTTCTGGTTCTCTCGAATTATCGCCCACACGTGGTTACCAAGTGGGCGTTGTTTCCTATGGCAATGAAGGTAAATATATATTATTCAGATTATTATATGTGCTTATATTACCTTATTTTTCCATATAGATTTGTATAGCCGACTTCTCGTTGGAGCAGCTTCGTGACATACTCGTTTTACTTATTTTTACTAATTTGTTCATAATTTTATATCGTCATATTTTCGCAATTCTTAAGGTCACATGGATATGAAACATGAGACGCATGATGACGCAATAAGTTGATTATAATAATTATCCACTTGCGCTATGTGAATAGACGATTTTCTCAAAACACCGAGTCTCAATTTGTTTGTAATCATATATTCGTGTTTTTCTTAGGCCACGTCGAGATCCAACTGAATGAGACGCATGATTCGGTTGAGTTCAGTGAGAAGTTGATGAATGACGTGACGTATTGGGATGAAAATACCAATACTTCCGGTGCCCTTAGGGTGATGCGCACAGAGGTAAGAGACACACCACGAACTGCTTTAATTCGATTGTATGTACTGTTTAGTTATAAATCGACCCTAAATAGGGAAACTTATTTCTTTTAACCTTCTAAGTAAGCATTTTGCTCTATTTAAATATTGTGGTTTTTGGTTTCCGATCAACATCATAAACAGGTAGATAGGGGCACTTAACGCATATCTTAATAATTAAGTTTGATTTGCTGCAAATTTTGGGGAACGGCTTGAGATATAATTTTCTAAAACGTGCGTTTTATAGTTCAAGCTCGATCGAAACTTGAATAAACTGGATTTTTTGTCCAATTAATTAACGAAAGAGTCTGAAACTTTGATTATAACATCAAAAGCAAAACCATGTAAAGGTAAAAAAAGTATTAATTAAAATGGCATTTCAATTAATGAAAATCAATAGGGAATCACTTCATTGAATCAAGCGTCTAAATATTTAATAGAATATTCAAATATTCACTGCTCCAATTTCTGTTTTTTTTTGTTTGCGCATGCCCAGGTATTTGGGGATTCCGGAAGTGGTGCAAGAAGCGGATGTTGGGCGAAAATTGGGGTTCTCATTACCGATGGCAAGTCGACCCGGGATGCTGAGCTTACTATTCCAGGTAAAAATCAGTAAATAAAAAATTACAATTAAAGGTCGCGTTCATATTTAATTAACAAGGAAACGTTGCTTTTCTTATGACAGTGTTATCATGTTTGCATACAACTCATACAAAAATGTGTTTTTACGAGAGGTGGCAAATCTCACAATTTGGGTACTCAATAGATAATATTGAAAAAAATATTGTACGAATTTTTTGACATTTTTTCATTATAGATATATAATTTTGGAACAGTTTGTTTGTGCTAAACTTATTTATAGAAAGCAAGTTTTATCTCATAGAAAAGGCATGGCGTGAAAATATTCCGGCATTTACAGGGAATACATGGAAGAATTTAGAAAATCATAACACATAATGGTTGAATTAAGACTTACATGACTTAAGATTTTTTTATAACACTGTTTCCTTTTCCAGAAATCACTAGAATTCTATATATATTGTCTTATATATATTTCCAGAGGCAATGGCAGTCGCCCAAGAAAACATCCACATGGTCGTTCTCGCCATTGGTTCGGTCAATGACCTAAATGTCGATGAACTGGAAGCAATCTCACAAAATGGCGTCCTTCTTTTCGAAGACGATTTTGAATTTGATGGTACACTGCAACCTACTTTGGTTGAGGCGATACGATATATTGGGGCCACGTCGACGTGTATGGTATGTAATGCTTATTTTCTTATCATATGAAGTATGTTTTTTTCTATAAGATACAGGATATAACTGACCACGTTGTTAAGAAGTTAAAATTAAGAAGTCTTATAACTCATCACAGTAAGCGTTAGTGCGTGGACAAACCCTACTCGGCAAGACGTCCACGGACGTTAAGCGGACGCCATACTTTGGGCCCGTTTGCCAGTTTTCCGGACGTCTCTATTCGTAGTTGACGTATAGAAGACGTTGCATCGACGTCGCGTCTGGGTCGGACGTCCGAATAACGTTCTAAGGAGGCCGGAACGTTAAAGTACGTCCAGAAAACTTTCATAAAACTTTCAAAATAGGTCGTCCTCTCAAAGTCACGTCCGAAGGCGATGTACTAGGGACGACCATTGTCGATTGGGACGTTGGGCAACGATGAGCGACAACGCTTCTTGTGTAGCGTTCTTATTAAGAACAAGAATCGCTTTAGCTCACCGTGTTGCCAGACAATCAACCCCTTTTTTTTCTATAAACATCTATATTTGTTTCGAATGGTTCAAATATGACCGCGAAATACTGAAAATCTATGATATCATGTTTGGTATTTTCCATAAAGGTTTAAGTTGTAAATTATTACCTATGACAGGTTGAAGATGAGGGGACTACAGGTGATGAAGAGGTTGATAGGAATGAGAATGTAGGCAACGAGGTTACGGACAACAATGGTGCTATGAGCAACGAAGTTATTGACAACAATGGTGAAAACGCAACTGCAACTAGACAAACAGAGAGCAGCATGGAAGAAAAGGGAGATGCAATTCGGGTTATTCGTAAGTCACGTTAAAATGTTACGTTTTCGTCTTTTATTCGCAAAAATTATGTAGATTGTTTCCGACATGACACTTTAAAGCCTTAAATATTGTTTTTATGGGTCGTATTTCCGTGATTTAAGCGAATTGTAGTTTTTTTGCTGGTAGAGACTGTACATGATTTTATCAGTTATATCACCACATAGAAGCAATTTTGCAAATAGTCAAGTATCTATTAGTAATTACATATCTTTATGAAAAAAAAAAACATATCATTCTTAATATTCAACTTAAATTCTAAAATTCTTATATGTGTTCAATTATAGGCATACATTGCAAAATGACATAGTTCGTAAAATAATATAATTTTTCTCTGATATTAAAAATATAAGAAATCCTTATTGCATAGGCGGTGCTGATGTCATGTTTATTTTGGACGGAAGCGGAAGTGTGGGAGAAGACAATTTCCGGGATCACGTTCTCCCGTTTATCGCCAACATTTCACGACAATTACCCCTTGGAATCGATGCATACCAGGTATGAGGAGTTAAGAAGAATGTGAATGAATGCATAATGAACTGCAAAAGAAGGCGCTCAAACATGTTAAATTTAGCGTCGATTTGATGTCCTCATGCGAGGTTTCTTGAGTTTAAGATTATTTGTGATCATCTAAAATATATGATAAAAGCTTTAAGCAGAAGCATGAATTTGGTATAATATTTCACTGCCGCAGGTTACAGCTTATATCATATCTATAATTGAAAGAGAAAAACTTTGAAAAAAAAAACTCATTTCATTTCTTAATTGCTTTGACTATTTCTCAAAAATTAGATAATATCATTGAATATATTCATTGAACATAATCATTCCTCGATGCGCTCATTCAGGTTGGTGTTATCACTTTTGGAAACGAAGCTACTGTTGAAATTTCGCTATTTGAACACAACACTACGTCCAGTTTGACAACTGACATGGCGAATCTTACTTATCGGGATGAGAATACCAATACATCCGGCGGTAAGCTTGATTTGATAATTTGAAGAAAAAAACTTTAAAAAGTGGAAAAAGTTATAGACCTCAATCATGTATATGATCAACACCGAAATGTTATTCAGTATTTTCACTTATCCCAGTTACTATTGCGTTTTTTTTTTCGAATTTGATATAACTTGATTTTCAGCTTGCACATTACAATTTTCAATAAAAAGTGTGTCATTTTTTTACATTTCAGTAAGATGCCTATAAATCATTCATTCTATACTTATTTTTCTTTTACACATTGAGCTAAATACCCCATTGATGAATTCTATTCAAACATTTTTCTGATCTATTTGATTATCCGTCATTTCATTGGCTTCTCCCCCTTTATGATTGACAGCTCTTTGGATGATGCGCACTGGCGTCCATAGTAACGCGTCGTCGGGTGCTCGTCATGGCAACTGGCCTCTCATTGGCGTTATGGTAACGGATGGAGCGAGCACGAGGGATGTCAATAGAACTATTCCAGGTTAGGAAACAATATATTAATAAACTCACTTAACCTTTGAAATAGAGATCGAAATAACTGAATCATTTGAAACTAGTCAAAGTGGATCTCTCTCTCTCTCTCTCTTCTTGCAAACGGGAGAAATGACCTTCACTTGTTACGATCAAGATAAAATTTCACCATTATTTGTTGGCGAGCATCTTACTGCTTTTAACCCAAAATTTAAAGTGCATCTTCATTCAATAATAGTTACGATGTATCATTAAGAAGATTATTTTTTGGTTAAAAAAAAGCAAATGTATAACTGTAAATTTTTTATATGTTTATATATGATTTTTTTTACCTAAATATACTATTATCACAGAGGCCGAGCTGATCCATGCCTTCAACATCCCAATGATAACCGTAGCCGTCGGTACCCACCTGAACGAAGAAGAACTTTCAGCCATCGCTTCCTCACCCCAAGAAGACTACCTTTTGAAGGCACCCACCTTCGACCTTTTGGAGCTGTACACCCAAGATGTGGTTGATCTCATTGTGGACGCCAGCTTCTACGAGGAAGTCGTGGTATCGTCATCTACAATGAGACCAACAGTTGCTACATCGAGTTCGATGCAGTCTACAACTATGGTGGATATGGAGTCTACGCCGATAGTGGAGTCTACGACCATCGTGGAGTCTACGACCATGCAGTCTATGGAGTCTACAACTACAATGAGGGCAACGACCATAATGCAGTTTATGGAGTCTACTACGAGACAGGATTCTACCCCCACTATAGTACCGGCCGCCACTTCGTCGATGATGGAGTCTACAAGTCGAGAGTCTACTCCAGCCGTCCAGACATCTACAACAACTAGACCAGAAGTATCTACAAGCGGTGTTGTGTCGACTACGGGACCTGTTCAATCTACAGGTACATTTTACAGTCTGTTTCTCTGTAGTCTGGTGAAATCTATATGATTTGTTTAAAATGTATAATGTTTGCCATGTGTCATATGAATATGAAAATATATAACGGATCAGATAAGATATTGTCTTTACTTAACACGCTGATGCAAGATATCATGTAATGATCTCTCATTCATGCAGTCATGTGTTTATCAATGAACTTTATATTTGGAAAATGAATTTTAGAATTATTAATAAATAGTATATATACATATATATTCCACAGAGGGCGCTGACATCATCTTCCTATTGGACGGTAGCGGCAGCGTATCAAATCACAGCTTTCACAATGCCCTGCTCCCATTCGTCAATAGCATCACACGTGACCTCGAACTGGGAACTAATCACTATCAAGTGGGCGTGGTCAGTTTCGGAAACGAGGCTACCGTGGATGTGGCATTGAATGAGACGTATGAGCATGAGGAGTTTGAGAGCGTTTTGATGCGGGTGCCGTTTAAGGATGAAAACACGAATACATCGGGTAATGATTGTATTTTGTAAATGATTTTATACTTAGCCTTTCTTTCTGAAAACGTTTGGCTTTGGTTGGTATTTATATATTAGAAATAAATACAAAATTGGTTCAAAATTGTTTGAATCAGCCCCGAAATCTGTTTCAAAGACTTGAAATCTATAAAGCGAAAATGTACATGATGAGCTTAGCTTTTATATAATATTAAAATAAATGAATGCGTGAATCGTCATCATTTTACAAAACAATATATATAATATATAAATGCTATATCATAGATGTTTTTTTTTTAATTTCACAGGCGGTCTATGGCTCACACGCATGACCCTAATGCACAATGTATCCGCTGGAGCAAGATCTCAACCGTGGCCAAAAATTGGTGTTCTGCTGACCGACGGGCGTTCGACCTATGACTCGCATAGAACTATTCCAGGTGAGACCAGTTTGTTTGAAGTTCACATTGGAGTTAAGATTGAATATAAATATATAATTCATGAGTATTTATATGAAATTTTTCACGGAGTAGAATATTTAACAATGTTGATTTACATAAAAATTAGCTAGAATAGAACATTAGAAATACTCAAATGCCAAATACCAAATGTTCAAATATCAACAATATAATTCTAATATATATTAAAAAATAATAATTAAAAAATGAAATATCAAATAAAATTGCAAAAAGCCCGAAAATAAAAGCTCGAAAACTGAAAGCTCGAAAGTCATTTTTGTAAAAAAAAACCATAGCAAATTTTCCCTTCTGCTAGCGCAAAAATGCAGCCGGTATCACAATGATTATACCGTAGCCATTGGAAACGACCTTGACCTCAATGAACTAACCGCCATCTCAACTGTTATCCATGTACTCTTATATTTTGTCATTTTGACGTCACACTCACCTTTTACCAGCGATTATTTTTGTCGCGAAATCGGTTGCTATGCATCGACTATTGATTGTTGACTATCGTTTTTCTCCAGCAGGTGGCGCCCGACTACACGAGCATTAGGAACAGCTATTTAGAAAGATTCTATTTAAGCTCTTTTGGTTCACAAATGTTAAATATGAATGGTTTCATTTTTGCTATTTCACAGAGGCCGAAACCCTCCACGCAGCCGGTATCACCATGATCACCGTCGCTATTGGAAACGACCTTGACCTGGATGAGTTGATCGCCATTTCCTCCTTGCCAACCGATACCTATCTACTTCGACACGAAACGTTCGAGGATCTAGGTATGGATATATTGATTTAATGTCCAATATATTGAATATAAATGACACATATATTGAATATCATTCATACTGACAAATCATAAAATACGATACTGGACAAAACATTGACGTCACAATTACTTCTGTAGCACCTTGTATAATTAAAGTACATGTGAAACATATGGATTTTTTTCTAGATTCTACATTGTATATGTTTTTTTCCAAGGTTATTGATGGTTTGTCAAATATTCACAGGTACCGATAGTGCGTCAAAGGAGGTTATTGACCTAATAAGGCAAGCGGCCCAGGTGGAAATTCCATCAACTGGTGCCCCAACAACAATCTCAACTGGTGCTCCAACAACTATGTCAACTGGTGCTCCAACAACTATGTCGACTGGTGCTCCAACAACTTCGACCACAACTGGTGCTCCAACACCTTCTACCACAACTGGTGCTCCAACAACTATGTCAACTGGTGCTCCAACAACTATGTCAACTGGTGCTCCAACAACCACGACCACAACTGGTGCTCCAACAACTTCTGCTACAACTGGTGTCCAAACAAGTACCACAACAACTGGTGCTCCGACTACTACTACCGCTGAACAACGACAAGGTATAGCATTTATGTTTTTATAATTGTCTTCTTTTTTCAATCAAAACAGACATTAAGTCATTTAAACAGTATAGGTAGACAGTACAGGTAGACAGTATGAGTATGAGTCATTTCAAAAATTTGTATATGTTTTAGTAACATTTCTAATAAAATTTGCTTCAAAACATCATTCAAAATTTATCAAATGTATATCAAGAGCGTCTTTTTCATGCATAATTAAAAATATCTTATAACTATATTTTACTATACAGCTCATCGATTTTTTTCTTTTCTTATTTCAAATGAAGAAAAATACATTTAATTTACTTATTTATAAATATTCTCATTAATCCCACAGAGGGCGCTGACCTCGTTTTCGTCATTGACGCTTCCGGTAGCGTGGGCCAATCAAATTTCTACGATTTCGCGCTCGAGTTCGTCTGCTCGACACTTGATTGGCTGAGCGGTTTGAGCATGCGCAGTTACCAAGCAGGTGTCATCACCTTTGGAAACGAGGCTACGCTGGAGATTAAGCTGAATGCGACGTATGATAAGGAGGTTTTGGAGGAATTGATAAGAGATATTCAGTACAAGGATGAGAATACCAATACATCGGGTAAGTTTTTATTCATTTTTTTTATTTGCATATCACACACGTATAGAATTATACGCTTGGAATTATAAGCATTTTATGTATTGTAACATCATTGTGGCCATATGACCATGAAATTATAATAATTATTATTTCTTACTTTGAAAAATAAACGAGCTCTTTAATCAACCTCTAAGGGGACGTTCTTTATTAGAAAATAAGTGATAAACTATTGTATTCTTAACGCAAAGGATATCAACATGTTTCAGGCTACCAATGCACCACATATTAAACCTTTCATTTATTTATCATTGTAATTCAATTTAACATTTAACATTATCTAATCTCGATGTTGTTTATACAGGAGGTCTTCGGCTTCTCAGAGAGACCCTTAGCAGCCCAAGCGCTGGTGCTCGCGACGATATGTGGCCCAAAATCGGAATTCTTGTCACGGATGGTCGATCAACGTATGATAGAAATCTCACAATTCCAGGTAAGACACCATTTAAAGGGTTGTTTTCTTTGTTTTCTGGGATAGCGGGAGTACCTTTATGAGCCTCTGGTTGGTCCCAAACTGAAGCATTTAGATACAAATCAGATAATAGTTTTTGTTGATAGAATAAACATTTTTATATTTCATGAAAAGAACATTTTTAAACCTTCAAAACTTTACATAAAATAATTAGTTTCACATTCCATATAAAAAAATGTTATGAATTGATCTCCAAACCAAACTTTAAATTGATTTTGCTTAATGTCAATGACATCTAGAAATCCATACACTCTTAAGGTATTGTTTACACATTTTTATTTGTTCTTCCATCTACAGAAGCTGAACTCCTCCACCAAGCCCACATCCACATGATTGTTCTGGCCGTTGGCAACACCAACCAGCTCGACCAAGACGAACTGGTGGCCATAGCAACCGAACCAATCGACCAGAATCTGCACAGGTTCGACACGTTCGACCAGTTGGTCGAAGAGGATACGGTTGAGAGGGTGGTGAGGAATGTGAGGGAAGAAGCGGCAGTGGAGGGTATGCCGCCACGTGTGAACACATCCACCACTGAAATGCCACCACGTGTCAACGCATCGACCACTGAAATGCCGCCACGTGTCAACGG
>LQRL01093755.1:18279-28294 GCA_001703475.1 Hydroides elegans | reverse complement strand
TTATTATATAAATGAGAATATATTATTGGTTTTATAATGGTAGCTCAATCATTTAGAGTTTCCTTACGCATTCTTTGAGTTTTCTCAATAACATTTTTTTTTCATATCAGCCTATGCATTTACATTTATACAAACCCAATATATTTCCGTTCATTCAATAAATCAAATTATTTTTAGCATGCCGGGCTTTTCATTTCTTTAGTAATTTATTATTTTAGCGATGCACATATTTCATCTTTGGCAATTTCTTGAACAAGCCCGTTAAGAAAGTCATTTACTTGCGCTTTTTTGTCAATGGTAAAATTGCGATACATAGTCTGTGCGCCGTAGAGAAAAGCGTCTCCGTCATTTGTTATGACACCGTCCACTAACTGAAAGAGAACAACATAAATTACCGTGGAAAGCAAAAATATATAAAGGTCATATGATAATGTATCAAGCACTTTTCCTGTGTAGATTTGACCTATATGTAGCGAGTTTTTATCTGAATAAATTCAAAAGAAATCAGTTTATTGTCATAGATTAATCAATTTAATTTTCAACATATTTGACTTAAGGAAATCCCTGTATCAAATTATTGTTTTCGCTGATTTGAATACTGATTTTGAAATACCCTGATCTTCACGAAAATTTGTCACTCTGTAAGCTCACTTATGGAATTCAACTGAGATGAAACTCACGCCGGCATGGTTGAGAAGCGCACAGAGAGCTTCGGCCTCTCCTTGACTCTGTACAAACGGCACCCCCATTAACTCAAGAAGCGTGCAACACTGGAACAGATCATAGTTACAATTTTGAAATTTTTATTTTTTACTAAATGAGAAATATGTTTAATGTTCAGATTGTATGTTTGGATAATTCAATGTTTAATTATTGCAAATTCAATGTTTATAGCTTTTGAGAATTGCGGTTAGCTCTATCTAAACCATAAATATGGTGCTGTAACAAGAACTCTAGATATCATAGACATTCTAACCCCAAAAAATGGCTCGATCATAATAATTGTGTGGTTTGACTACATCAGGTCAATAATGAGGTAAAAATCTATCTTTACCTCACGAAGTATTCCTTTGAAACGAGATCGACCAACTCTCTTTGGTTTCGCCTGTCCCCTGCCACGTCCGATTCCACCAAACCTTTAATAAAAAGTTTTTAAACTGATCACGCAATGTACCTGTATTTGTGTCTTTGGTTATGCGAGAAACTCACAATTTTATACAGGGTCATGTATTTATCACTGTTTTTTTTATTAATCTTATCCTCCACTATTAGGATTCATTTTTAAATATATGATAGGTCAAATACAATTTGATTAATCGAAACCGGATTATTGCTTTTATTGCAATTTGTAATCGTAAACGCCAGCTTCTACCATCAATATAAATTTCGGATAAACTGATATCGATCATAAGACAGCAGAGTAGTTTTCGCCGGCAACTCCGACGTGTTCGGTAAAAAAGTTCTAGTTTAAGTCCAAATTTACATGGTCATATTTAAACATATCCCTTATTTTTTTTAATGAATCGAACTGCAATATGCTATTTTTTTACCTAGCCTGAGTACGCCTAGCTATTTCCTCCAACTTGAGCTCGGGTGCATCACCATCGACCACGAATACAAGATGCACTCCCAACTGAACCAGGTTGAGTACGCGAAAAAACAAATTCCTGTCAAAGCAGAAAAAAATATAAAATGCAATAACCAATAATTTATTCGTGTAAATATGTATATTGAACAAGGAAGTATTTGTGAAACACGAGCAGGCCCCAACCGCCCCCAAACTCGAAGGGGTATGGTTTTTGCAGATTTTAAATATATTTACTATGAAAACCGCTATTTTTGACCAATTTGACCACTACCAGTCGGGTGTTTTGACCAAAATGGTCAAAAGGCATATCTACGGACCACGACCTTTCATTTGAGCCTGTAACCAATCTCTATGACTTTCCGTTCAAAAGTTCTAGCCCGTACAAGCTCAGGTCTTGAAAACCCGCTATTTTGAGCTATTTTGGCCAATTTGACCACTTCCGGTAGGGTGATTTTGACCGAAATCGTCAAAAGGCACATCTACTGACCAAGACCTTTCATTTAAACCTGTAACCAAGTCTCTATGACCTTCCGCTCAAAAGTTCTAGCCCGTACAAGAAAGCGATGACAGACATACACCCAACACTATTGGCCCCCAACTTTTGGCTTGGGGCCTAATAATTAGCGCACCTCACCACCCGACATATTAATGTCTAGTGGGGTTATTGGTGCTATATATTGGTGCTATATATATATTTAATACATATATTGTTTTACACGGTGCGTCGATGCACGTGGACCATCCTCATGCCAGGTCTTCCGAGTACGAGTAAGTGTCAGGGTGCGTATAGAATTTTCATGGGCGATTTCCAGGACTTTCCAGGACTTTTTGGGGCCGATTTCCAGGACTTTTTGGATCGATTTCCAGGACTTTATATTGTAAATTCCTAAACTGATGGGGGTCGAATTTTAATGGAATACTTTAAAATACATGATTGTAATAGTTAAACTTTAGAGAAAGCCGGAGGCGCAAGCGAAAAATCAACTTACCACCAAGCTTTAGAAATACCTTGGAGTTCTCTTTGATCTGGTGTTCGTGCTAAAGCCAGAATTCACACTGGCACTCCGGACCATTAACCTCAAAGATTTACGGGCCCAGCCGAAAACGTACTTTCCCGAAATCAAAGATATGACCTTAATAACCTAAACCCAACGGCCTCAAGCGCGACCATCGTCTGAAATGTTCACACGCGCTGTCCAAAATGAGCTCACACACGGATAATTTTGATAATGAATGCAAGTCCCTAAAGGTGAGCGACGAAGGCGCAAGCGAAAATTTTTAGGTAATCGTTCAGAAGTATTCTATGAGTATGAGTTATGCAAAATCTACATTCGGTTGAGTTCGACAGTCTTCCAAAACTACCCTTTGGCAGCTAATACATCGCGACTGAGTGACCACTAAGTCGAGTTCTTCCTTCCGTTTTTCACCGTAACCCGTATCCAATCGACCCTAGTGATAAAAACATCATCAGTAATATTGCCTCAAAACAAAGGATTACTATGCTAACTGATACGAAAAGTTAAGGTGCGAGCGCCGGAGGCGCGAGGAAAAAATCGAAGACTCATGTAGTGAAATGATAAAATCTCAGTTTTTTAATGGACTGCCGGGCCAGTAACTTCAAAAAGGTACTGGTCCGACGGAAACTTTACCGGCCATGGATCAACGTTAACCGCGAACACTGGCTTGACTATATAGGCTTTATAAATTAGAGCGAATTAAAAAAAACTGAAACTGATAAGCTCTAGTTTTAGGAATAATATTAAAAGAAAGTTGCGAATTATCGAGGGCTAAGTTGCGAATTGTCCAAAATGAAAGTTGCGAATTCACTAAAAAGTCGCGAATCGCCCTTGTTGCGAATTTGTCAAGTGGCAAATTGTCCAGACACTTTCATCGACACTGGCGATTTATTAAGTCTGAATGCAGTTTGTAATCATCTTCAAATCGATAAATGTAAAAGGTGATTTATGTAAAGGTTCTTTCAAGGGTCATGCCTCCCATGAACTTCAAAAGAGAGATTATACTTGGGAGTACTAGATATGTGCGAGCGCCGAAGGCGGGAGCGAAAAATATTCGTGGTTTCACACATTTTTTTCTCATTTAAATATCAGATTTTACAATAATTAATTAAATCTATCGATTTCCAGGACTTTTTAATCGATTTCCAGGACTTTCCAGGACTTTTTCAGGGACCTGATCGATTTCCAGGACTTTTCCAGGATTTCCAGGACTTCCAGGACTCTGTACGCACCCTGAAGTGTATAAGTAACTTAGTAAGTTTACGAGCGATTTAGAATAGAAGTTAACCAAAACACATAGAGCGTACTTATATGACATGAGTACCTGAGGTATGGCTTAACTACTCTTCCTTTCATTTCTTGTACACCCTCGGCTTCACACACCCAGACACTAAGATCAACAGCAATGGTTAAACCACGGAGTTGATCAATGCCTATGGAGTTTCGGACAGGTTCTAGTATTTTCCATAGATCTTTGACACCCATTTCGCTATCTATAATATTCAATGAAATAAACAATTTATCGTCTTTTATTGCAGAAGGAATGAAAAACTGGGAAATATTTAAACTTCCCACTTCGCGAGATGGCCTTGAACTTGTTAACATGCTGAAGAAAAGGCTATATACAAAAGAGTGCATAAGCAGAGAACATGTATGGATTCCCAACACGAATGATGTTTCGAATATTTGTTTCATCGCAATAAGCATGTCCCCCTTTTCAAGGAGTGATTCGTTAAAACGGACCACAAAAGTCTCTTTCAGACAGTAAATATGACTTTTACAAAAAAAATATGCTAACTTTTAGAGACTTAGCTGCTTCTAACTTTCTAGTCAGCTTCTAAAAGCCAAATGATTAGCATAACTAAGTCATTAGACATATATTATAATTTACTTTTAAGACAATTTCAATATGGGCTAATCAGTTTCCAAAAACAAATCTGTTTATATGTGTTCCCTACATCTTCAAGCCAGATAGGTTTTAAAAGGAGCATAGCTCGAGATTAACTCCTCTGAAGAGGACTGGTAAACGGTCAGCTTTAGTCTTTCCGTCTTTTCATAATGCGCATCATCAACAACGAAACTAAGTTAATGTTACAATAATTGTATAACACTATATCATTTGCTTATTCTTTGAAACAAATATATAATACAAACAGAATTACAAAAGGATTAAAGTTTAGCCAACTCGAGCAGAATACTAGATTTGTTAATTTAATATAAATAGTTTTGCTGACAGTTCTTTATTTCTCCTATCATGTTGACGCTGTGCATCCTGACTTTGTTCATTTGAATACTATTTTTCAGAGTATTAGAAGGCGAACGCGCGATAAATAGTACACTTTATGTTATGTCATTTTACTATTCATTTTGAATAGCTGAATCATCAAATTGTAAACCAAATAAATGCTGAAGCGTAAAACTTAAAAGAAAATAAATCTGTTATCATTTTGATTGATAAGATTCATTTGGTTACAATTTCGATACATTGATCAACAGTCAGCTACCCCAAACATACAATTTTTTGTCCCAACCTTCGCAAAATCGGAATATGTGATATTGTTAAAACACAGTTTTGACGTTTCATAGGATTTTCTTTTATTAGAGAGGTTGTGCAGAATGTCAAAATAGGCTAGACTGTCGTAAATTTCATGTAAACAATCCAGTAACAAGCAATGCGATCGGTCATATTTGGGTCAACGGCTATTAGCTGAAACATTTTTTAAATATGCACAAACTCTCTATTATACACTGGTTAGTATACTGACATTTTAAGATTGTCGGTTTCTTTCATAAAATCTGTTTTAATATTACCTCAGTGACACCCAGTTAATGCTTTTTATATGAACAAAACATTTGACATTAAAGATGAAGAACATTATGAAAACACTCCAGTGACACAGTAGAATAATTTTATAAATATATAGTGCATACGAATATATAATGCATAAAATATACATAAAATATTTGAAGATTTAGCATTTTCAACTGAATAATTTGTCAAGCTTAAACAACAAGACATCTGGTGAGGATTTGATCAGACACATTTAGTAAGACTCATCGTCATTCAGATCCTATAATTTGTCTTACCATTTCATACATAAAATATTCCACATTTTGTTGCATATAATGATTGTTTGTGTGTATAATATGAATTGAAGGCTTCAGTCAATCCATATACTAGGTGAAATTTAACTCTTTCAAGGAAACAGCTCTAAACCTGATAAAAATGGTCTTTCATATTATGTGACAGTATTGGGATTTGTCCTATAAATAAATCTAATGATTGATATAAACTTTTGATAACGCCATGAATCATAAGTCATAAAATACATTTTTATATATGTGCAAATATGTATGTTTATGATTTAGTAGCTTTATGCGAGTAACAATTTGACTCTGATTATTGAAACTATTTTTTGTTTGCTTTGTTTTTTATCCATGGCCGATGGCTATGCGTCAGATGCCAATGCATTTCTTATGCTGAGTCTGATTCTATTCAATAAATGAAGAGACAGGGTTGTGCACACACCTATCGCTACTTGAAGTCAAGTAAACGACCAACACATCGCTTTTTACATTGCGTCAAAATGCTGTACTTCTAACATCTAACACCATATTTTTACTTTTTCAGTAGCAGCATTTCCTTTCTACAATATCTTCTTATAATTTTTCTTAGTATTATTTTTTACTTTACAATATACACAATACCGTCGAAATGAGTCTTAATGCTTATTTGTAAAGCAAAGTGATAAAAAACAGCAATAAATATTAACAAATAGCATGACCTCATTTCATAAGAATAATTTGACATGGTATATGGTGAAGGAATGGGCTCTATCAGCAATGCCACTTTATAAAATAGCACATATGAGCAACATAATAATGAAACCAAATAATGATAATAATCATTGCCTTCTCATTGCATTCTCAGATATGCGATATCAATATGTATATTGACGTAGTCTAGTTGGTCAATATGGCACCAAAAAAACTATGAAATAAGGGCCTGGTTACACAAACATTCTTCGCGCTGTTTATAATGACAACAAATTTTGATTAACAAGGGATTCCGTTAGGAAGCTCAATAATCGTCATGCTTAAAAAACGCACTATGTATTTAGCTGCGTTTTTGTTTTAAGAAATGTATTGATATAACGGTTTGTGAGAATAAAAACAAAGATATAGAAAGCTTCCCGTGTGACCATACTCTTAAAAGATATCAAAAAATGAGAAAGTTATCCATTTAGGCAAGTAAGGCCTTACCTTTAAATTTTGATTTCATATCTTGATAGGTTGAAATTCGAATTTATACAAAATATTGAAATTCAAATATATACATAATATATCTTTTACATAATATATACATATATACATAATATATCTAAAGGTAATTAATTCAGTTATAATAAAATGCTTTAAATTAATAAATTATTCAACTTGATCAAAATCGCTTCGTCGATTTGTCGCGGAAGAAAAACATTAAAATCGCGAGCGGAAAATATATAAACATACCCTTAGCCGTCATATATGACTAGAAACAGGAGTACCCAATGCACCATTTTTTAAAAAGTGTCTAATTTTACTCCATTTGGCATGAAATTAATTCTAAACTTCTTTTAACCTGAAAATTATTTTTAGTTATGGAATGGTTTTATTCTGAATTTGCCAGCCGGGGACAAAGAGGATTTTGTGTCTGCAACTTTGCACAGACCTGCCAGCAGAATAAAACTTAAGTATATGATATTATTTGTAAGTTTGTTTTCCACCACCATCCCCACCTCCACATGTTTTATTGAGTGGATATGGTTAGTTGTTAAATCTTCTTTCTGGTATGTTGTTTGGATGCTGCTGTAACATCTTACTTAATTCATATATTTCTTTGAGTATGGTTATATATTACCTTGGATATTGTATTTATCTGACGGCCATTGGTGTTTTCACTGTTATTTCTCAATATTCAATCTAAATCTTAATGAATAATGCCAAGTTTAGGCTTGGCCGAGAAGGCAATAGCAATTTCATTATCTAGTTTTCATTCCAACCGATATATCATGGAAAATCATTTTTTTGTGCTTTGTTGTATAAATCTTCTATGAACAAGTGCATCTCAGTTATATCCATATGCTTGAATGCTATTTCTATCTAAAAACGGAGATTGTTTATGCTATTAGAAACATATTATATATTGGGTTTTATTGCATGCCTGAAAATGATTTCATTAAGAAATGATAAGGAAACGCAGGGCCATATTGCCGGGCCGTAAATCGCCGTACGAACCGGTGCCGTGGAAACCCCCAGAGCACGTATAGCCTCATCCGCATCCCCAAGGGCACAGTAATTTTCTTTCGACGGGTTAAAATATAAGGTACTTGTGCATGTACTCTACATAGACACCTGTTCAAACCGTCACGTGTTAAGAACGATATACAAGAAATTATTATCAATCCAATTCAATCGCTCTGTCAAGAAACAGCTGAGAAGTACTGCCCAATACTGCCCCTTGTAGTGTGGATCTGCCCTCGTGGTACAACGTCTTGTTTGGAGTCCGAATAAAACGCCGCTCTATTCAACTTGCTTTATTATTTCCAATATTATCTGCTTACTTCTTATTATCATCAATCCGCATCTGACGAGCACAAAATCTCGACTCCTATTTATACCATTTCACACACATTCTAGGACATTCCATAACAAAGAACATGCTACATAGCACGTACACGGTCTACTTAGTACAGATAAACCTATCAGTAATTATCACGTACACGGTTCACTTAGTACAAATAAACAACAATGAACGTTATTATATGCACGTAGAAAATATAGAAGATTCGAGAATACACATATCTTGACAATAGCCCCCTTTCTTAAGAAAATATTCCCAATGTTTTCACATCAAATTTCTACATCAGAATAACGTTTATCGCACTATGTCCAGTTTATGTCCTGCTCAAATAATCCGCCGCGAAATTGTCTGAACCCTTGATTGCTTCTATCCGGAAACTATAGTTCTGGAGAAACAACGACCATCTCATGATCCGGGCGCTGTCGGTCTTGCACTTCTGGATGTAAGAGAGTGGTCTATGATCCGTATGTAGCACGAACTCAGTTCAATAGAGGTACTTCTGGTTCTTCTGAACAGCAAACACAATGGCGAGGCATTCACGTTCGATAACCGAATAGTTTTTCTCCCTCTGCAGCAGCTTCTTGCTCGCGTATGCCACAGGAAATAGTCCGTCATTAAAGTTCTGCAGAAAGGCCGCGCCCACTCCCGTGTCCGAAGCATCTGCCTGCACGATGAAAGAGCTTGCAAAGTCTGGTAACCGCAATATCGGGGCCTCCGTAAGCTGTTCCTTCAGCGTCCAGAATGCTGACTCCTGGGCTGGTCCCCATTCGACCTTCAAAGGTTTGCCTTCTTCGTCAAATCGGTCAACGGCACGGCGATCACGGCAAAGTTCGGGATGAACTTCCTGTAGTAACCAGCAAGTCAAAGGAACGATCTGACTTCCTTCTTGGTCGTGGGCTGTGGAGCATCCCTGATCCTGTCAAGCTTGCCTCGGTCCATCTCGCCTTGGCCCTCTTTGATTCTGTGTCCGACGAAGTCCACTTCTGCACTTCCGATCTCACACTTTGACGGTCGCAGTGTCAGCTTGGCGCATCGGATGCGTTGGAATACGTCTCGCAGCATCACGATATGGTCTGGCCAGTCTCTTGTGTGTCCGAGGACGTCATCAACATATGCGTCCGCGTTCTTGGCACCCTTGAGGAGCTTGCGCATCACTCTGTTGAACGCCGCACCGGAATTCTGCAACCCAAAAGGAATCTTCCCGAACTGGTAACACCCATCTGGAGTCGTTAACGCCGTCAGAGGCTTCGATGCTTCATCCAATGGGATCTGCCAATACCCTTTGCTGAAGTCGAGCTTTGTGAAGACCTTGTCCCCATGTAGCTTGGCGATCAGATCTTCTTGATTCCCCATCGGTTCGGTGTCGAACTTCGTGATGCTGTTCAATTTCCGAAAGTCTATACAGAATCTGTATGTATTGTCCTTCTTCCTCACCAGCACATTTGGAGAGTTGTAGGGAGAAGTAGACGGTTCAATCACTCCATACTTCAGCATGATCTCTACCTCGTCCTTGATGACTTGTCTAGTCGAGTATGGCATCGGGTACTGCTTCACCCTCACAGGCTCTTCTGTAGTCAGTTCAATGGCATGTACCCCCAGGTTGGTTGTGCCCGGTACATCCGTGAATATGTCTCTGTATTCATACAGCAGATCCGCTACCTGCCTCTTCTGTACGTCACTCAGTGTGTCGGCGATCTTCAGATCCTTGTAGCTCTCCTTGCTCTCTAACGTCGGTAGATGGAGAAGAGAGTGTTCATTCACGACCCCGTCGCCGATGGAGTCATCTTT
>LQRL01093755.1:0-11797 GCA_001703475.1 Hydroides elegans | reverse complement strand
GGGGGGGGGGGGGGGGGGGGGGGGGGGGGGGTGATCTAGGTTAGGGGGTAATGGTAGTAGATATGTGTTTTTTTTCTGTGTTTGGTAGACTAGTTATTCAAACAAATTTGCTTGATATGCAAATGAATACTGAAAAAATCGGTACGTCATTTTTGAAAAAAAATGACAGTGAAAATAATATGCGACAGTTTTGAATCAAACTAGGTAATGGTAGTAGATAGATTCTATGTGTTTTTTTTCTGTGTTTGGTAGACTAGTTATTCAAACAAATTTGCTTGATATGTGAATGAATACTGAAAAAAAAAATCGGTACGTCAATTTTGAAAAAAAAATGACAGTGAAAATAATATTGGACAGTTTTGAATCAAACTATGTGCTCAATGAGTCTGAGCAATAGACCAATTTTATTGAGGGATTTATTTATAGGAAATCGGATTGAAATGTCCGAAAATATACTGGATGTCATACAAGCAACTCAACTATTCTGACACATTACGGGGTCCCACACAGCGTGGGACCCCGTAATATTTTTCTAAAAAGCTTAGAAATCCTTTAAAAAATCGTTTTTTAAGTATAACTTTTTTTATATATATTCCAAAAATATTTACATTTACGGAAAAGCCTGGTTTTTCCATTATACATTTGCAACAGTAAAACTTTTAAAATTGCAAAACCAGGAGCTGAGATATAAGCCCTTGAAGTGTACCAAATGAAATGCATTTTACTTTTGTTAGTAGTGTATGCAAGAATAAAAATTTGAACCAATATTTTCACATTTTAAATGATTTTTTGTTTTGCAGCTTCATCTGATATCAAAATGGCTTACCCTCCACCAGAATCTAACCAAGGCTACCTTATTCCACCTGGTGGCGCACGTTACCCTCCAGCTGCTCCAGGTTATCCCCCAGCTGGTGGTCCAGGTTATCCCCCAGCTGGTGGTCCAGGTTATCCCCCAGCTGGTGGTCCAGGTTATCCCCCAGCTGGTGGTCCAGGTTACCCTCAACAGGGTTACGGACCACAGCCCCCTCAACAGCCTTACGGACCACAGCCCCCTCAACAGGGTTACGGTCAACAGCCCCCTCAACAGGGTTTCGGACAACCGCCCCCTCAGCAACCTTACGGACAACAGCCCCCTCAACAGGGTTTCGGACAACCACCCCCTCAACAGGCCCCAAGTGACTTCCCAAGTGAAATAATTGCACAACAATGCCAGCCACTTGCAGCAGGGCCACCCCAAGCTCCACCTATGAAACCGCCCCCTTCTGAGCAGGGAAGTGAGGGACCTCAAAACGGTAAGTGACTCTTCCTTTTCTGCATAATCGCATCTCTGCAATATACAAAACCTCACCATTAGCTCATGCTGACTTAAAATTAACTTATATGAGGTCAGCATGAGGCTACCATGACGTTTTTTTTGTGCGGGTTTAGATTGTTCTCATTGGGGCAGATAATGGAGGCAGTAATATACTCGTGATAGCACCCAATATCTCTAATGCCATCAAATACGGCAACACATGACATTATTTTTAAATCCGAAAAGTGAAACATTCACTCAATGTCGTTATCTAAACCTACAATTTTTCTTAATCAATGTCTCTATCTTTAATCGCCATTTTGGCTACTTTATGGTCAATATACAATATTTCGGCGGCTACATTATGACTGGAGACAGACGTTGATCCAGCAAATAACGCATCCAGAGGGTGAGGGCACTAATGGTATAAAATATATGAGAACTGAATTTGGAGAGGGTACCTAAGTAGGGTTTTTTTTTCTCAAAATGCAAGGACGCATGCTTGTTGTTAGCTTCCAAGCTTGCATAAAGACTCAACATGACCTAGTGCTGACCGAAGAGCACCCCACGATGTGTTCCTCAAACAAATGTGTTCCTTTTCAAAATCGATCTAGCTACAAACTTTCGAAAATTGTCTTCCAGCTACAAGAATCTAAGGAACACCTTTTAGAAATCATTGCAGAGATATGTGGCTAGACAAGATAAACTATAATAAAGGTGAAAATGTCTCATGTATATAAGAATAACAATTTTCATGATTCATAAAAGGTGTTCCTGGGTTCTAGCTAGCTAGATAAGCGCAATGAGCCCAGTTATCTACAAAAATGGGAACACCTTTTGTAAAAAAAATATTTTTCTAAATTTGATTATTTTGTACAATGTATATTTCAACGTATTAAGTGGTTTTATGCTCAAATTAACACTTTTTGAAAATTTTATCGTGGGGTGCCCTTCCTGACCTCATGTGAGTGAATTTTAGGTCAGCATAAGGTTTTGTGCCCCCATCGAATGTTCGTGCGGGTAAATTGTTTTCTTTTTTATTAATCTAACCTATATTGTTTTATTATTTTTATTTTTCCGACAACAGACAACCAAAACAATGAAGCCACTTGGGATCAAGTCGCCATTGGCTTTATCACGGCCAAGAAGGACTTTGACGTAGATATGGAATGCGAAATACTGAGAAAAGCCATGAGGGGCATGGGTAAGTGATGGTTTACTGTTCAGAAAGCTTAGAAGGGCAAATCAGTTTTTGAGTCATGATCAGTTTTTGGGTCACTCACTATTTTCAATAGAAAAAGCATGGAATCTACTTTTTTACACAATAAATGGCATCATTAACAAACTTAAGTGTTTATTTTTTTTGTTTGTGTAAAAAAGTACATTAAATGCTATTTCTATAACAAATAGTAAGTGACCCCAAAAACTTGTTGCGGTGGCTCAATAGCTGATTAGCCCGTCTATATAAGCTTACAAGCGTATAATAAGTTCTCCGATGTATTGGAGTTATGTGATGGAAGTTTGACGTCAATATAGAGTATGGCGTCAATATAGAGTATGGTCGTATTTACCGAGATTTACCGACTCTAAAATGACCATATATGAACTTCATATGTAGTTATAGGACCATTTTCTATTGATTGAAACAAAATAGAATCTAGTTAATGTCAGAACAATTATTGATGTTGCCTAATTTCACTGTAAAACGAACCGATTTATAACTCTTCTGTATAATAATGTAAAAAAATACGTTGGTCAAATGTCTACTTTCATCTTATCTTATGTTGAGTATGTTTAATACCACGTGGTACTGTACGTATGCCTACATTATACACGTTTATTTAAAATATCATTATATCCAATACACAATTTTCCTTTTAAAATTTGACCGGAAGCATGACTACCTCGAAATGCTTTCAAAATATTTGGGATTTGTTAACCTTTGAGTACGTTTTTACGTTTTCTAGGCGCCGACGAAAATGAACTTATCACAAGGCTCGTGTCCTGTAGCAACACCCAGCGCGTCGAGATCAGAAATAGGTACCAGACAATGTATGGAAAGGTATGTTTTTCAGTACTTAGTTTTGGAATCAGTTTTATGAAGAACTCTTTTTAATGCGCGTTCACCCAAAAAAAAAATATCCTATTTTTTTTTGCGTGAACACAGAGTGGATAAATTGCTATGTTTTTATACGGATGTGGCTTTCGAAAATATAGGGTTTCGTGTTTTTCCGAGCTTTTTCGTTTGCATGAACGCGGCCTAAGAGCCGCTGTCGCTCCTTGACACTTCCCTTGAATAGTATTGACTCGATCATCGGTTAGGAGAATTTATTTCAAAATCGCTTTAAAATCATGAGAAATTTTAAACATCATATTTTGATTTCAAAATGTTACGCATCATATTTTGATTTCAATTGAGCAGTGGTTTTAGAACATTTCATTGGCCAATAAATACACAATATTCTATCAGTAAAATCTCGTTATGCATATAAAACCACTTCCAATTTGACAACTGTAACGAATAAACGAATGCTTACGAATAAAAGATTGCTTATGAAAAAACGAAGAATCTAACTGTCATATAACAAGGAATAACACACCCATGTTTCTCATCAGTTGGTCTATGTCTATATATATTACCATATGTGTACTTTATTAATATTCATGGCCAATATATTCGTTTTTAAATTACAAATATATCGCGCCTGGAGGAACAGATAGAGTAACGCTCAAGCTCTGCTTGGGGCTAAAACCGAGACTTGTACTCGACCATAAGAATTTGTTATGGACAAATTCCCTTGATCCTAGCATTTCCTGTAACCCATGCCGTGATATAAATCGACTACGTACCGTTCAAAAACAGTCTCTGTGAAATGGCACCTGCGGGGCCTTATTATGTGGATTATATATCTTACCCATTCGTTATTGTCCAAAAGAAAACATCATACAGAGCTCTTGTTTATGTTTTTTTTTATAATGCAATATTATGTATATTCTAATCTCGCGCTGATTCACAAACACTGCGGGTGCCCTCTAACGATCGCCCTACATATATTATTCCAAACACTTAATACATTAAAGTAGAATGCACCCCATTTGGTATACTTTAAGGGCTTATATCTCAGCTCCTGGTTATGCAATCTTAATAATTTTTACTGTTGCAAATTTGTAAGGAAAAAGGCGGGCTTTTCTAAAAAAAAAACAAACAATATTACACAATAAATAAAAAAGTTATATGCAAAAAACGAGTTTTTCAAGGATTTCTAAGCTTTTTAGAAAAATATTACTGGGTCCCGCGCTGTGTTTAGTATATCGGTGGCCAATGATTGAGAAATGTGACAGAATTAATTGAGTTGTTTGTATGACATCCAGTATATTTGAGGACATTTTAATACGATTTCCTATAAATAAATCCCTCAATAAAATCTTTTCAGTGACGCATACTGATTTTTAAAATGGAGGGTAGACTGTAAAGTGATTCAAATCATAGTTTTAAATCTTATCATAATACAATGTGATAATAAACATGTTGGCCATTAATTTAATGGACTTGTAAATACATGCATACCAAAAAAAAAAAAACGATTAGATACAACAAATCACAATAGGCTTGGCTTAGTTTATACTGATTGTTAGAATATTTGAGAATTTGTCACGCTTGATTTTTTCTATCAATACCCATTGAGCACATAGTTGGATTCAAAACTGTCGCATAATCTTTTCACTGTCGAAAATATTTTCAAAAATGTCGTACAGAAATCATTCAGTGTTCATTCGCACAAGAAGCAAAACTTGTTTGAATAACTTCCAAGCAAAGAGAAAAACAACAACCAGCTTCTACAATCAAAATCCTCCCCTAACCCAGCGCCCACCCCCCGCCACCATTGATATCCGCCCATGATCTTTACATCGAGGCACTTGTCCACCAAACGACCGTGGGTCGCGGCGGGGGGTGGGCGCTGGGTGAGGGGAGGATGTTGATTGTAGAAGCTGGTTGTTGTTTTTCTCTTTGCTTGGAAGTTATTCAAACAAGTTTTGCTTCTTGTGCGAATGAACACTGAATGATTTCTGTACGACATTTTTGAAAATATTTTCGACAGTGAAAGATTATGCGACAGTTTTGAATCCAACTATGTGCTCAATGGGTATTAATAGAAAAAATCAAGCGTGACAAATTCTCAAATATTCTAACAATCAGTATAAACTAAGCCAAGCCTATTGTGATTTGTTGTATCTAATCGTTTTTTTTTTGGTATGCATGTATTTACAAGTCCATTAAATTAATGGCCAACATGTTTAATATCACATTGTATTATGATAAAATTTAAAACTATGATTTGAATCACTTTACAGTCTACCCTCCATTTTAAAAATCAGTATGCGTCACTGAAAAGATTTTATTGAGGGATTTATTTATAGGAAATTGTATTAAAATGTCCTCAAATATACTGGATTTCATACAAACAACTCAATTAATTCTGTCACATTTCTCAATCATTGGCCATCGATATACTAAACACAGCGCGGGACCCAGTAATATTTTTCTAAAAAGCTTAGAAATCCTTGAAAAACTCGTTTTTTATATATAACTTTTTTATTTATTGTGTAATATTGTTTGTTTTTTAAGAAAAGCCCGCCTTTTTCCTTACAAATTTGCAACAGTAAAAATTATTAAGATTGCATAACCAGGAGCTGAGATATAAGCCCTTAAAGTATACCAAATGGGGTGCATTCTACTTTAATAATAATGACACTATTTTAGGCCAAGTATTTATAATGTGTGTTTTCGCTGTTGTTTTAGGACTTAATGAATGACCTGAAAAGCGAATTAACGGGTAACCTGGAAGAGTGTCTTCTCGCGATGATGGAGCCAGCTGTACTCTATGATGCAAAGTGCCTTCGCAGAGCAATGAGAGTGAGTATACTTAAAGCAGTGAAAAAATAATAGTTCAGCGCCATTGGGTCTCTTACATATAGCGATGTCTGTGCCAAATGGTCATCTATATAAGGATTTGGAAAATCGAAATGAGAGTTTGGCGCGAAATGGTCATCTATATATAAAACAAAATCTGATTGGCATTGAACTGTTATTTTTTCACTACTACTTAATTATAACATGATGCAAGAGTTTATATATATATTTCTTTGCAAGCTAAAACCGTTTTGTAATCCGCACTAAAAACACGCGGTACACAGTATTCATTATAATAATGACAGAAAAAAACCTGAAGAAAAAAGCACGCAATTTGTATGTTTGGATTTCGTGTTGTTTTATTCAAGTGAGATTGGTATAAAATACATAATATAACAAATATGTTTTGTGAAATTTTTGCCTGTTTTGTGCGTGCACGCCCCTTAAGACTTTAATCGACTGTTTAAATCGGATGGGGGATTCGCACTGTTTTTTTTTCTTTATTTGTGAATCGCATGATGCGACTGGATTCTCGGTCTTCGCAATTTCACAAACAACGAAAAATAGCGAAAATCGTACCATCCGATTTAAATCGAGCGATGTATGTAACCGCAACCTTAGGTGGTTTTACCATACACCCAGCAAACACTGAATTTCACATGAGATGGCGTGGGTCTCATATTGCGGGGCTCACTGTGACTTCACAAAATCTCACCATATCCTCACATGAGAGATAAGCATGCCAACATAAAGCTCACCTGATCTTTCTAGTCTCACAGGACAATAAAAAAGTGGCTACGTTTTGACCTTACGGGGTATCATAGATTGAGTTTAAAGTGAGATCCCTGCGGTATAATTGAAGATTCTCGCAAATTACACATATTGTGTTGCTATGCCAACAGGGTGCTGGAACTGACGAGGAGACTCTGATCGACGTCTTAGGAACACGTAGCAATGACGAGATCAAGGCAATTAAAAAGGAGTATACGACATGTAAGTTTTGTTAGTTAATGCAACTCCTTATATATGCAGCTCTGACCAGTTATTATTCGTATGAATAAATGACATTTAAGAAACATATAGGATAGAGTCGAGTCAGTGGCGCAGCCGAGGCATCTGTACAATATTTTAATTAATGGAGCTGGATATTTTTTGTTTTAATTAATGGAGCTGACAGAGTACTTAAGCCGACTTATTTTTACTGGTTGTTATTTTAAAAAGAATGGATCATGAAAACAGAAGGACTGTAAACTTGCTAAAGTATATATTCTGTTCATTTTGTTATTTTCAATTCAGATTACAAACGCGACTTGGAGAAGGATTGCGTGAGTGAGACGAGTGGTCATTTCAAGAGACTCCTCGTGAGCATGTGTCAGGTAAGAATATTATAAATATGAATTTAGGCCCTTTTTAAAATGATTTATTTAAGGTCCTTTTAAAATGATATATTTTAGGCCCTTTTTAGGCCCTTTTGTAGGCTAATTATATATGTTAGGCCCTTTTTAAATTATGTAATTTAGGCCCTTATAAATAATGTAGCTTAGTCCCTTTTAAAATTCGAATTGGAAATAATTATTCTCACACTAAAATTGAGAAATTATCGAAAATGGTGTTCCTCAAACTGATCTTATCTCAAAGCTAGTAAGTATTTTCTCAAAAGTTCCAAGCTAGTTGGAATTTGGTGGGGAACACCTGGTGAGGTGCTCTTTGCATGGTTAACTGAGGGCGTGTTTCCACAGCGGAAAAGCAAACATTTCTTTAAAGGATTTTGAAAATAGTTTCTGGGGACAGATAAAGAGAATATTGAAAGCGATTGCTAGCTTTTTCGCCATGGAAAACGCCAAGGATCCATCCTTGGTATTGAACTTTGTATTATCTTTTTTAAACCATTCATATTCTTTCATATTCTTTTTTTTTCGGGCCAATCGAGATGATAGTGACACAGTTGACATGGAGAAGGCACAGTAAGATATTTTAGAAAAAAAGGCTGCGATTACATAAATCGCAAACTGCAATTTCGGAAGTATGATATTTCTTTGAAAATACAATCGCAAGAACGAAAAAAATATATTCTTTGCGATTTGATACATTAACAAAAAAAACACAGTGAAAACCGTACAGTCTGAATCACAGCTTGAAATTTATGTAACCGCAGCCTAAATTATATCTTGCTTAGCTATTCAAAAATTGGTATTATCGTCATTTCGTACTTATATCTATGTACGACAATTTCGAATCACTGATTTTTGAATTTACATTAATACTTTTTAATGTTATTTAACTTGTGAAGTTTGTGACGTTGTGAAATTCATTTGACTAAATTCAACGTATTCTTTTATAACGTTTATATATGTGTGTAAGGATGCATATGCCGTTATGACACAATGTTATAGAGTGAATCATAAACATTTCAGGAAAGAAGCCAACGATTTGTATGAAGCAGGAGAAAAGAAATGGGGAACGGACGAGTCCAAATTCAACGTCATCCTTGCCTCGAGAAACTTTGCTCAGCTGCGAGCTACATTCGATGAATATTATAAGGTCCAGAGCCGGTCAAATAAATACCTTCCTAAATATTAAACATTTTTTATTAAATTTTTATTCAATAAATATTGAACCTAAATAATTTCTAAAATCGTATCACATTTTATAACAAAGGTAGGTTATAGTCATTTATACTTTATAGATCTATTTTATAACCAATGAGAAATAGATCATAGTGTGCAATTTTGTTTCCAGATAATTTGGTGAAATAAAGATTAACAATTAAAATCTATTTCGTAAACACTCGAGGGAGAGAAATAGAAAAAGAGAGAGGAAGAAAGGGAAGAGAGAGCCAGCACTCATTTATGAATATATATAATTCTATAAAAAGAGAGATAGATAGACAGACAGATAGATAGCTGGATAAATAGATAGATAGAGATATGCAGAGGGGTCGATATAATATATATATAAGATATATAGGAGAAATTTTATGGGTATTTCAGGTATCACAAAGAGACATCATGAATTCCATCGACCGAGAAATGTCTGGAGATCTGAAAGCAGGCTTCAAATGCATCGGTAGGCGAACTAGATCATAAAGAAAATTACATCAACATTTCATTTCTTTATCGAAACATGTTATTTGGTCAATATTCCTATTAAGAGCACCTCGCGACACAGTTTTCAAAAAGTTGCAAAATCATTTTAAGATTACATTAGATATATAATTAAGAAAAACATAATAATGATTGATTAACATTGAAATGCCAAAAGGTGTTGGATGACATGTCCATGGAAATTAATTATTATCACAAATAATATGAATAAAACATATAATTTTAAAGATCATTCTAAATAAAGTGACCCAATACAGAAAATAAAAGAAAACAGTGTTTGTTTGTTAAAGCAGGTCCTCAAAGCTTGTCAAGGCCCTTAGAGATAACATTATTGTTGTTAATTAATTAACATTAATTCCGGATTTGAACAGCTGAATATGATTTCAACATTTTAAGCCTTTAAACTTTATTTTGAAAAGTTCAAAGGCGTTGAGGACCATTGTTTTTTTGCATCTTACCCTAATCTAATGTGTATGTTTGACCTTAATTTTTCTAATATAATCGTTTCTTTCTCTGCGTTTAGTGAACTGTGCAAGGAACCGACCCGCATACTTTGCCGAACGACTTTATAAATCGATGAAAGGAGCAGGAACCAATGATTCACTGCTCATCCGAATTGTTGTCAGTCGATCGGAGGTAAATATACTTATATTAATTCAGTCGTACGCATTACTAACTTCTCGTGACAAACGCTATATGTTAAACCCTAAAACGCTAAACGCACAAGCGCTATACGTTACACGCTAAACGTTAAATGCTAAACAATAGCCACCCACATGTGTGAGGGGTATATAAACACATTATGAGTGGTTATCTTAGCCTCTAGAATGTCCTTTCACCAAACGCTCAACGTTAAACGCTATATTCTGATCTGCAAACCCTTAAACGTTAAACGCTAAACGTTGGAGAAATTGAATTCATAATTGCTTAGAAGAAGTTTTTTCATGAAAAAGTGGAATATATAAATAAAATTGTGTACAGCTTCAAAGAAAAATGGTATTGAGGCCATACATCAACCATTTCGAATAATAAATTTGAGAAAAAAATATATGTATAAAAAATAAGCGACTAAACTTACCCATCCCCCCCCCCAAAAAAAAAACATATTAACCTTTAAACTTATACTATTTATTGGCTATTCTCATTATAGATCGATTTGAAGAGCATTGCCGACGAATTTCTTCGTAAATACAATAAGACACTTCACAAGATGATCGAAGGTGACTGCAGTGGTGACTACAAAAAGCTCCTGCTGAAAATCGTTCCAGAATAGCTATTTATAGACTACAAAAAGCTTCTTCTGAAAATCGTTCCTAAATAGCTATTTATAGACTACAAAAAGCTTCTTCTGAAAATCGTCCGGAATAGCTATTTATAGACTACAAAAAGCTTCTTCTGAAAATCGTCCGGAATAGCTATTTATAGACTACAAAAAGCTTCTTCTGAAAATCGTTCCTGAATAGCTATTTATAGACTACAAAAAGCTTCTTCTGAAAACCGTTCCAGAATAGCTATATATTGACTACAGAAATCTTCTGAAAATTGTTCCAGAATAGCTTTATATAGACTACAGAGATCTTCTTCTGAAAATTGTTCCAGAATAGCTTTATATAGACTACAAAAAGCTTCTTCTCAAATTCGTTCCAGAATAGCTTTAGACTACAAACAATCGTTCCAAAATAGCCATAGACTACAAACAATCGTTCCAGAATAGTTAAATATAGACTACAAACAGCTCCTTCTGAACATAGTTCCTTATAGCTACATGTATATTTAGACTAAAAAAGTTCCTTCTGATTATCGTTCCAGAATAGCTATATATAGACTACAACAAACTTCTTCTGAACTTAGTTCCAGTATAGCTATATTTAGACTACAAAAAGTTCCTTCTGATTATCGTTCTAGAATAGCTATATATAGACTAAAAAAAGCTCCTTCGGAAATTCGTTCCCGAATAACTAAGAACTAAAACAAGTTCTTTATGAAAATCGTTCCAAAATAACTATAGACAATACCTAGATTATCAATGCAATAAGGGGTTTGGTAGGATGGAAAAAGAAAACAAAGGTAGAAATCACATCAATTCGAATTGTTTCGAAAGGCTCGTTTCCAAACGCAAAATAGAAATATGAATATTTTTATTGTTGTTATAGTATTTATATTGTTGGATACTTTCGTTAATAAAAATGGTATTTGAATATTCATTGTTTTTTTTTTTTTACAAAAAATGTATATAAAGCTTTAGAAATTTGCCAATAAGCCTGTTTGAAATGTTGAAACTTATCTTTATGCGTGTGGTTCGAAGAGTTAGTTCATGAAACTTCTAAAACCACTCGATTCGAAAAAAATCATTTAACATTTTAATGAGGGTTCACTCATTTTCATCATCCATAATAAAACGAATCATTACGCATCTAAAAGAAACAGATTATCATTTGATGCCATTTTATTTGATTGATTTGCTTTTACACACAGCTTCCTTATAGA
>LQRL01093752.1:2735-18582 GCA_001703475.1 Hydroides elegans | reverse complement strand
AGACAGACGGACGGACAGACAGACGGACAGACAGACGGACAGACGGACGGACACCCCAACTCTATAGGCCCCCAACTTTTGGGTTGGGGCCTAAAAAATACAAAAAAGTTACGAGATGGCCCTCGCCCAAAATATTTGGGGGCCTTTTTCAGAAAGTGGGGGCCATAGCGGCCCCGGCCAAAAAAATGGGGGCCATTTTGAGAATCTGGGGGCCATGGCCCCCGCCAAAATTATCCCTGTATTGTGAATATAGCCCTTACAATCGACATGCATTTCTATATACATATCATATACAGAGTTTTTAGGGCCTTTAACTGAGGTATGTACGTAAACCCAGGGGTGTACCAGTAATATTTCGGGAAAATATTTGTATTCAGTTTTGTTCGCGTTTAGCTCAAATAACGATGGCCCACAAGGTGAATTACTTCAAAAACTGACTAGCTTGACAACCAAAAATATTTTCCCGACCATTCCCACAACCTTTAAACGTTTTGATTGTTTTGATCTTGATTGAATAGGTGAAACGTCTCGCGATAATACTTCACCACGCGTTGTCAAGAATTTATGTTTCATTGTTTCGAAGTAAGTTAGTTAACGTTCGACGTACTCTGGAGCTTTTTCTCTATGATCACTTATTACCATAATTGTTAAAGCACTCCGGGTCACTTTTGTATTTTAAATGAAGTTATGTATGTAGCCAGGGGTGTACCTTTACCTAAAATCGACTGTCGCGCAAACGCGACCGTCATAAAAGAACGACACTCGCGCGGTAAAAATGACAATTGCGTGCAATAATCTACTTGAAAATAGCACATCCAATGCGAGCGCCAAAGGCGCGAGCGCACTTTAAGGTGTTTGAAAATAAATTATTTTTGCACACTGTGGATTTACATTAAATTGACATTCACACTAGCGCGAGTGTCGTCTGAAATGACACTCGCGTTGACGAAACGACGGCCGCATATGCGACCGTGCAACCGCTAAGGTGCAACCCTGTATGTAGCGATCTGGCCTATTGTGGAGTTGGCAGAAACAGATTGGGTGTCAATTTCTATCGAGCGGGGAATATCTTGCAATGGTAACACATTTTTCTCTTTACAGCAATATATTTGAATAGCTTTTGAGAAGCATAGCATACAGTTTGAATTCCCCTGTCCTTTTAGTCGCAACTAAGTATAGATCAGATTTAAAACCGAATAAATCAATTATCGCCCAACGTACCTTGAGAACGGGATTCACGTCAGTTTTTGGGGGCTGAAGCGCCATGACTGGGACTTCTCCCAACATAGGATTGATTCTCTGCGCCATTCCATGATTGTCCGGATGCTTTGGGCTCCAAGCTGGGGGAGGTCCCGCTTTACCCTTAGCACTTTGCAAGGCTTTTGATCCAGTTGCCCCCATTTTCGCCTTCACCTTCAGGATAAACTGGGTCCCTTCCAATGCTTTTTACCTAACTGGTTCCAATCTGAATATCAAGTATGATAAATATTTTTCTCTTGAATTATCAGGGACATTTATCACATTTACTAAATGCATTCTTCTTCTTCTACCGTGAAAAGTATAAAACAATCGGCCCTGGGCCTTATTACTCTCATCCTCAAGCTATCCTTAAAATTTAGGTTGAGAGTAGCCTAAATACAGTTCCGGCAACTGCCTTTTTCAATTACATTAATAATAAACTAAAATTTACTACATCACAAAGCATTATGATAATTTTCGACCATACCCACATGTGTAATTATATAATAATTAGGTGTTGACAATCAAAAAGTGTTCAAAAACCTCAAATCGACATTTATCATATTGTCATTCATTCGAACATTCTGTCAACTGCATCATGGAAAAATAAATAGTGAAAATGCGTACGAGACAATCAGTTTCCAATGGCTCAGGTTCTAATTCACCCAATCTAGATTATACCAAATCCTTCAAGTCAGAAATTGACGGTTTAAAGAATATCCTGATCGAACAGAGAGTTTAAAATAAAAATTAAAAACTGCTCGATGGACAATCCTCTATGAAAGTCTTGATTAACTATCTTGTGAAGGATAATCACAAGGGAGATGTCGAAATAGAGAAACTGACTAGGAGGGTGGACGATTAAGAACAATATACGCGACGAGAGTACATTGTTATATCAGGATTAAAGACCGAGCACCAATCATATGCCCGAGCGGTATCGAGTCAAGGATCTGCTGAGTCGAACGAAAACGCACCCAACGGCGAGCAACAATCCCTCGAGTCGCAAGTTATTGACTTTCGGGACACTATTAACATAAACGTAGCCTCCAAAGAAAGTTCCGCTTGTCACACTCTGAAGCCAAAGAACAGTGCGAGTCCTCCTTTGATAGCGATGCGATTTGTAAATTGCGAGTCATGCAAAATTCTGCGCTCAACCGAAATGGTCTACGCCAGAACAGAGTGTATCTCAACGATCACTTAACTTCAAAGAATGCTTCAATCTTCCGTCAAGCCCTTGATTTTCTCCGAAAATGACTCATACTAGGTACATGGACGAGAAACTGTTCGGAGTTTGTAAAGTTTCATGACGATAGACATACGAAAGTAATCACAGTTAGAGAATTATCATAGCTTTCACAGTTCACAACGACCAAAGATGGAGGTTCCGCGATCAGCTGAATCACCATACAGAACTCTCAATTTTAGCAGTTGCATTTTACGTGACCTGATGAATAATATAACCATTTTTCACTGCTTGTTGTGGTTTTATTTTTATATGATTTATTACTCATATACTCTTATGGTATTTAAATTTATTTGATTAAATATTAATACCGATAAATGAGTGAAGAAAAAAGTGTTATTTCCATGTATTAAATGCAATAAAGAGGTGATAAATGATGCAATCGAATGTTCACTGTGCCAAAAATGGTC
The DNA here is from genome assembly GCA_001703475.1 of Hydroides elegans. NCBI lineage: Eukaryota > Metazoa > Annelida > Polychaeta > Sabellida > Serpulidae > Hydroides > Hydroides elegans. Next base: position 15,687 of record LQRL01093752.1, on the reverse strand, counting down.
TCACAGAGTTTGCGCTTGCTTAAGCAAAGCCAAACCAAATTATTTCAGTAACGATAATATTTATTGGTACTGTATGAAATGTATTAATATATTTCCTTTTAGTTCGCTATGCGACAATGAATTTGTTGTTGAATTATAAGATATTGGTATAAATGAAACTTACTACAAATTATTAGCAAGTAATAACAAATTATAGAATCAATTTTAAAAAATGCAATTATGATAAAGACATTTATCCAGACATTAACATTTATAAGAATATACAAACGAGCTGTAGCTATGTAACTGGAACTGAATTTACTACAAAAATATCAAGCCATGACGAATTAAGTGTGATTAATTTTAATATAAGAAGTTAATCGTGTAATTCTCGAGCGATGAGTAGATCTATTGAAGATTTAGACAGAGTGTTTGATGTGACAGCAGGTTCGGAAACTAGTCGAAAGTAAATGAAACTTCAGTAACAAAAATTAAAAAAAAACTACACGAAGTTGATTGGACATCCATGTATGATGAATCAAATATTGTCATAGCTTACTCCCAATTCCTTGAACAATTTATATCAACATATGATGAATTTTGCCCTCTGAGAACGATAAGAATATATAATTTAAAAAAAAAACAAATAAACCATGGTTGACTAAACACCTTATAAAATGCTGCAAAAAGAAATTGATGAACGATTTATTAAATGCAAAACTAGTGACACTGAAAATAAATATAAACGATTTATTGAATACTATTATAAGTCAAGCTGAAAAAACAATACTATAGTGTTATTCTTGATCAGCATAGAGATAAGATTAAAGAAACATGGAAGATCCTCAACCGCATAATCAGAAAAAAATATCACACCACCCAGTTAGCGGAAATATTTTATTGATAAAGACAATAAAAAGGTTACGAACCCAATAGATTGCATTAATAAACTTTTATTGAACTTATCAAAAACAAATGAAAGGATTTTTAACAATAAAACCGTACCCGATGTATACTTACATGTTAATGGAACATTTATTGAATGGGTTCGTGTCAAAAATTCCTGGGAGTTTTAGTTGATGATAAACTAAATTGGAAGTTGCATATTGATTAAATTAAAGGAAACTATTCAAGTGCATTTCGATCTTCTACAAGGTCAGTTCTGTACTAGAGTCGGCATCATTATTAACTCTATACAACTCCATGTTTTTACCATATATGTATCATATTGTGCTGAGGTTTAGGGGAGTGCATATAAGAGCAACTTACGTGACATTATCATAATGCAGAAAAAATCATAAGAATTTTTGCAACGGTTAGTAGGTTTGGGCACACAAATTGTTTATTTTATCGCTATATAATAATGAAATTCTAAGATTTAGTGCAATTTAAGACAGTGATTTGTGTTCGCAAGGCCATGTCAAATCCACTTCCACAAAATGTGCAGGCTAAATTTGAGTTAAATGACAAAAATACTCATATATTTCGTAGTTCAGGACAATTAAAGGTTTGCTTTTTCTAGAACGTAATCAAAGCATAGTTGTGTAAGTGTTAGGGGTATTTTACTGTATAACTCGTTGCCCATTCATGTAAAAGCAGTAAGAACGTTTATTGGATTTAAAAATTTGCTTAAGTAAGAAATAAGTAACGAATATAAACGTCTTTTGTAAATTAGCAATTGCCACACATTTGAATTTTAAAAATTGAACCGTTGAAATAGGGTTCTCATAACAACAGCAGTATTATTATCTATCTATATGTGTTATACTTAATCGTGCTATATTGTATTCATCATTCTTAAAGTGCGTGGGAATTAATTGCTTTCCTGTTGTAATAAAAGATATATTGACGGTAAAATTAGCTTAGTTAGAAGGCTGTTCCTTAGATAAGCTAACGTTTCATTCACATAGTTTGTATGGATGGAATATGTACATGCTATTGTGAAAATGAAATTGAAATAAACCTGTTGAATTTGAAATTTGAATTTAGAGTAACTTTTATGGATGACGTTATTCTAGCCTACCCTCATCCTTATCCTTATCCTCAAATTCTAAGGATGACCTTGAGCATTTTAGGTAGCTCTGGAGATCCTCAAGAAGTAAGTTTATGATATTAATATGCGATTAACAATATTTTAATCAGTTTTCAATAATTGAACCTTTAAAAATATATATCATATATGGACTTACTAAGTAATTAATGTCTTGTTTACCGACGAATGCTTTAAAAATCAATTGCGGCATTTATACGAAGGTCAATATTATTCTTAAAATTATTTTATCTTTAATAGTTTACAGCAAAAATAAAGTTTAAATGAATTTAAATTAAATGTAACTTGCTAATACCTTTTCTATTAATTTTGTTATCAAATAAGATTTATCACAAAAAAACTGTTTCTTTATGATATTAGATTAAACTTTCTGGACACCTATGAAAATTACATTTTCATTCATAGAATTCCATCGCAGTTATCGTTTTCAAAGTAGTTGGATTTCAAAATTAAGTTGAGGATAAGGATGAAAGGAACTTAAGGATGAGGTCAGCGCTTTATGATCCTTGGCTCCGCAAAGCGACCTTCCCTTATGGGGTTCAACCTAGTTCTCTACTCTAATATTTCAAAACCCATCCCATAGAAATATCCTCTTCTACGGGACCCAACAGTAATATTTTCGAACATAACGCAACATCGTCACCAAGCCTTAAATAAGTCAAACATAGCCTTTCCTCCGTCAGGCTGCGACTCATGCCTGTACCGACTATTTTTCGTTCTGTAAGCATATCAATCCTCCTATAAAGTTCACGACATTACCCATATTACCCTTCTTGATATAACACGATACCCACATATATCATTCTTTCAAAATATCCTTCTGCTTTCAAAACTGATCCCCACTTCGTTTGCAGAACTGAATGATCCTTCCCAGCTTAAATACCACTACTATTCGAACCAACTCCCACTTGGGCCCTTATACCTAGTAAATTATTCAGCCTTACTTCAATACTATTATCCTCAATAGTCCCTTATGTAAGCGAGCTTTCGTCCGCAAAAGTTTTGCACTCATACAATAAGTGTTCTTGCGAGCCATTCATTCTTGAGTTGAACCATTAGCATCTCCCCATCGCTTAGGAAGATCTACATTTCCCCTTCTTTGTCATAATAACATCCCTAATCCATAGTATCGCCAAAGACTAACAATTTCACGAATCAAAGTAATTCTATAAGCAAGAATAAACCATAGTATCCCACTTTATGCATTTTAGGTACTCATGAGTAAAATTCTTCATCCCTGTCGTTAGAGCCTTTGTTTTCACTCAACGTTCATAGAGTTTTCTGTCGTTTGTCCGAAACGGCAATCCAGTCTCTCACTACGCTACCAGTGATATTTCTTTAAACCAAAAAATATTCACAAACCCTTCACTCAAATGGTCAACAATAAATTTTTCGAAGTGCCACCTTAACATCCCCAGATATAATCTTGCCAAAATATAAGTTACTTATCACATTAAATATTTCATAATTACGAAATCGGCTGCAATATCCAGTGAACCATCGCCCTGTATGATCGTTAAGTATATATTTGAATCAATTTCCTTATGCCAATCACGCATAGCTTAAAATTGATAGCGTGCATAAGACCCTTCCCTATAATTCTCACATCCTATTTGCCCCTGATGCACCTTGCACACAATTTTCTCCGTGCTTCAAGTAAGCTTCCAATTGTTCCATCTCCTTTATACTGATCATCAGACTGCAGACAAATTGTTCCGGTTTTCCAAAAGTTATTTCCCTCAATGAAATCGACCACAGAAACCATCACATTATCGATTCGAACCCTTAATCTATCGTATTTCATACAAGAAAACATTCATGCACTGACATATCAATCAAATCGCAATTATATATACTAAATGAAGTTATCGTAACAATTCAAATAATTACATTTTTCTTTAAAATAACTAACAAAATGTGTGTTATTGTTTATCTTTCTAGGGCGAGTCATTTTTAAATGTGTTAATTTATTTGCGAAATAAAATTGTAGTCGGTATATAACACAAAAGTACAGTTATCAAAGGTCTATATACTTTAAAATCAATGTACATCACACACAGCACTAAATACCGACTTTACAATACTGAGCAACAGAGATTAAGTAGGTTTACAAACTAAATAGGATAGATATTTGTCGTCTCATACCTTATTTCTTGCACTAAATGTCCCACTTGCAACAAGCCTAGATATATATTACATCAATCGAAAAACAAGTATTCCTGATGCTCTATGAAAGCTTATGTCCACAGGAACAGGAACTGAAATATCACGAGGAGTGTCTTTTTCATCTGGTCTCATATGTTAATCTATCTTATACAAAGCAACTTGAAGTTTTTTTAAAACATAACGGTGGAATTTTGCAGTATTGATATCTGATTAAATGGCTTGTCTTAAAATAAAAACGCCGCTCCGTTCCACGCTTTTGGTTTTTGTATTTTAATACAGAGATTGTGTATATGTAATCAATCTGTATTTGTTGTATATTTTCTGCTCGATGAAAATTGGATCCATGTTTCTGTCACTTCTACTTTCATTCTCAAATGATTTTTTAAAACCCGCACAATTCATGTTTGCATGCGTGCCTGTTTTTGTGCGTGTTACTACATTGTGAAAGTTGAAAAACTGGCGTTTCAAAACTATCTAACATGATTTGTTTTCGATGTTTGCGATTTATCCATCAAAATGTTCTAATTCTTGGTAATCACTGACTATGTACTTATGGAGAGAATGTCATACGTGTAGCTTTTTTCAAAAGATATTGATAGTAGACATGTATCCACTGTATACTGTTCTCGCTTAACGCTTGCACGATGTCACTTACTCTTCCGTGTGGCCAGCATTTATGCTATATAATAACAATTGCCTCAAGTCTCAAACCTCGCACAATTACAAGCTCTTACCTCCCGATCTCGGGTTTCATTTCTTTCTCTTATCCTTGTTTTAAACTTTTTTCATGTATTCTCTCAATATTTTAATTGCTGTACCGTTTTATCATTTTCGTTTGATTTTTGAAATTTAGAATCATTAGTTTTTTATTAAAATAATACATTCACCACCAATTTATTGATTAGATTAATTATTGAATCAAAAATATAAACAGATCGACCATCAACATGGTTTAATATGTTTTATAATACCTTTCAAAGAGCCTCCCTCCGGACCCCTAGTCCCCGGTTAGAGCTTAAACCATGACATATTCTTGCATTTCATTTCCACATTTACGGATAGCCGCAAATAACATTTTAATACATAATACTTGATATATTGTCACAAAGAACTGAGTGGGAGGTGGATAATAGCTTTACATTGCAAAAACGTCTCTCAAACGCTTATAGAAAATCGATTACAAAATGTATTGTAATTGATAGTCTAATCGGTTGTCCAAATATATGACAACTATATAATTTTTTGCCCAAAAAAAAATATGGCTATATAATATGATAAAAAATAAAGATTTAACTCATACGAAATTGAAGAGCATGTATTCTTGTATTATTTTTCAATTGAACACAAAAGATATGTTCAACATTGAGCGCTTTTGATATTAGAGGAAAATTGTCAGAAATGTGAGGAAATGTTGAAGAAATTTATTCACACAACATCAAAACGAGTGCTTTACTTGGTGAGATAGCAAGTTAATGATTCTCAGTACATTCGCATGTGCTTTGTGTTTCCTTATGGTCTACCATAGAAGATCAGTGAGTGTTTGATACTGCTTGTTTGGTGGAAGTAATTCATCGCGGATCTTTTGTTGGTGTCAAAGCATCTCTATTTATGCGAAGATTTTTCAGCCATAAGGGTCACCGAGGATGGTACTTTACTCAACTTATGGTCGCACTTTGCATTTGTATGTAAAGACCCTGGTGTTCCGGGGTCATCTATGCAGAAAATCTCAAATAATATTGACTTTCTTCACAACATTATCTATTCGAAAATTTTATAAAATGTCAGGCAAAGATATTTGAAATTATCAATTTCTTCAAAAGTGGGTGAAAGTATATTGTATGCGTGCCATATTAATTAAGGCGTGTAAGTAGGGAGGAGAATCTATCAATTGGACTTTAGAATTTCATAATCCAGTCTACTTTCAATATAAGTAGGACATAGTCGGTTTCAAACTTAATGGCTAATTATGATATTGCCTGATATACAACAATCGTCGAAAAAATGAGTATGTCTGCCATTTGTTACGTATACTGAAAGATCGTTTATGAATAAATGTAAACACCTTCATACGGAACGATGGATGCACTTTGGGACTAACTTTCATAAATAAACACATGCTAAGTCTGTCCGTTGAGGAAATCTGCTATCAAAAAAGTAAGATCCCTCTATTCCGTTGAACTTGACTTTTTGACTTAGATGCTCAGGACTCTCGCTCTCTCCAGACGACTGACTGTACGCCAATCACCACGGTCCGATGCTCTGCGCTCAACGGTAGCAATAGGGAGCCCTGTGTCTTCTCGTACCTGAGTGATCCATTTCTTCGATGGCCTGCCTCGCTGTTTTGGATTTGAGAAATCTTCTCGGTAGGCTTTGGCGACATAGCTTTCAAAAGGGCGTCTTGTGACGTGGCCAAAACATCTCAGCCTTTTTTGCTTTACCACTTCAGTGATTGAGTTTTTCTTCTGAAGGGATTTGCGGATGTGCTCGTTTCTCAGCCTTTCTTTGCGTGTCACCCCTAGGATGGCTCTTAGGAAGCGCATTTCGAACACCTCGAGTCTGCGCGTTTCGCTCGATCTGAGGGTCCATGTTTCGGATACGTATGTGGCTATGGGCACTCTTAGGGCATTGTGGCATTGTATAGGCGTATCTTCAGGGCATTGCATATTGACTTCTTTTTCAAAATGGCATCTCTCAGTCGGCCAAATGCGGTCGACGCGAGTCCTATACGCCTTATTACATCTTTAGCGCTATTTGGTACTTCTACGTGCACTACTTCTTCCCCGTCGATGACTATTCGCTGGTCGCTCGGGGAGATAATTTTACATTTGGCGCCATTTATTTCCATACCCATTTTCGGCATGCATTTTCGAGCTGTAAGGTTGACAGATAGAGTTTCTCAAAAATAGCTGATAGGAGGGTGGTATCGTCTGCGTATCTGATGTCTATTGATAAACTTTCATGGAGTTTGAGTGTTCTATCCAGGCTTTTCAGTTCTTTCATGACAAATTCTAGGAAAATTTTGAATAGGGTGGGTGATAGCAGGCATCCTTGTCTAAGGCCGATCTTCACTGCGAAACACTCAGTTAACTGTCCATCGATGACTACGGCGCATTCTGCCGCATTGTATAGGGACTCTATAATACGGACGATTTTGGGGTCTATACCGATTGCGATCATCATTTTCCACAGGGCCTTTCTCCATACCATATCGAAGGCAGCCTTAAAGTCAACGAAATTAAAGTGTAGTGGGACGCGATTATCTTGGGCTTTCTCTATGACCTGTCTAACAATGAAAATAGCGTCTACCGTGCCTTGTCTGAAGCCAAATTGGCTCTCACCAGTTGCCTCCTCCGTCTTCAGCTTTATCCGATTGAGCAGGATTCTGCTAAATACCTTGCCTGGGATAGAAAGGAGCGAGATGGCTCTATAGTTGCCCGGATTGAGTTTATCTCCCTTCTTGTGTATGGGGAAGACTAGCATGCGTGCCCAGTCTTTCGGAGTATTCTTCTGCACCCAGGTGGCGTTGAATATTTTGTGGAGCATTTCTGTAATGGGCCTCCCACCCGCTTTGAGGACCTCGGTTGCGATGTTGTCGATACCGGGGGCCTTCCGGTTCTTCATTTTCTTGACAGCCTGCTCGATTTCCTCTAGGGAAATGGGCGGGAGGTCATCTGCTTCCTCTGGGGGGGCGGGTATTTCGTCTATTGCGGGGGGCTGGTGGGGGAACGCGGTATTGAGGTGAGCGCTAAAGTGTTCTTCCCAACATTTCAGGACCTCTTTTTTGTCTGTGTGGGTGTTTCCTTGTTTGTCTAAAACGGCGCTCATTGGTTTCCTCGGTTTTCCCTCGAGTTCCCTGACTGTTCGGAAGAGCTTGTGGCTATTGTTGTGTTTATGGTCTAGCTCTAGTTGTTTGATTTTGCATTCTAATGCATTTTGCTTTTGGGCTTTCACCGCCGCTTTTACAACTTTATTTGCTACTTGATAGAAGGCTCTTTTCTCTGCGCTGAGAGGTTGTGATACCATTTCAATCATGGCACGACTTCTTTGTTCGCAGGCAACCTCTATGCACCGTGACAAGCCCTCTACTTCCTTTCTTCTTTTAAAGCCAACCGTTCTCTCTGTAGTGCTGTTTATTGCTTCTTTGAAGCCGTCATACATGGTTTCTACATCTTCGGGGTCCAGGTCGAGCAGCGGAGCGAACAGAAACAACCAATTTTTCCACCTAATAATTTAGGAAACGTTTCTTAAAATAATTCATTATTTCAAGTGTCGGGTTCCCTTGATTATATGATATATAGATATATGTGAGTGTTTTGCTGTCTTGATTTCTAGTGTTATAAAGGCATATATTTCCCTTTTCGTCTCATATATTGCGTTCAATTTTCATTATAAAACAATTGTAAAATATTTGTTTTTGAATTGAAGTGCCTTAGTTTAAAATCTAGATTGCATTGCGGTTTGGCAAAGCTTTATAAATATACAACAGATGCTAGGTGCCTGGATACATGCTAACACTACGAGGTATACAAAGTTATATGTCGCCATCAACAAAAAGGTTTACACCGTCACTATCCTTGTCTTTTTCCTTTATTATTTCCAGGTGAGTACTTTGAAGAATACTAAATATGTGCTTTGTCTTATTGAAGATATTTGGTGCGTTTCTTTTTGTTCAGACTTTTCAGATTTTCTAGACTTATCAGACAAAAATTCATTTTTTTTTATCCATGTAATTTAGACAAAGGGTAAACCAACTGAGAGTTGTCTTGAACCTGGGATGAAGATAGTATGGATTGGAAACGATTCGACTGAACTAGCAAGTAAAATTCTCCAGTCGTAGAGAGCTGTGAAAGTTATGTTCTATATGTCGCAGCGGAACTTTAATTTCTGCGAAACTTTATTTTCGCTAGCGAAAGATTAATTTTTCGGATCATGCAAGTTTTTTATGTCGGAATGTTATATATAAGGCTTTTATTAACTGTTATTCTTAAACATATGTATATAGATATATAATGGGTCATCTAACCAATCTGTCTGTAGCTTTTTATCGAGTTCTATTCAATAATGTACTCGAAATAAGCCAATTAATCCCGAGTTCAGTTCATGACTCAACTCACGGATAATCCTATCTGGGAGTGTGCTTTATGTCACTAATACACATAATTGTATCAAAAGATAATGAAACATAATCATTTTAGGCCAAATCCTAAATTTTGACTGTTAAAGTATCTTAAATAGACTATTTTTTCCAACATCATCAGAAAAATTAATCTTTCGCTAGCGAAACTATAGTTTCCCTAGCGAAACTATAGTTTCGCTTAAATTAATGTTTCACTGCCACATATATATAGCAACTTTATACGAAACGATTATTTTTTCGGCTTCGATTTCATTCCCCGTATATTCCTCCCAGCTTAAACATATGAATTTTGTCACGTGATGCAATGTTTTGATTTTAGATTTTGTTTACTTTTTTGTAAAATTTGTATTTTATTGTTCATAAATGGTGATTTGGGAAGGGCACTTCAAGACCAAATAAGGTGTTCCTTTTTTTTGTAGCTACAAAACATTACATATAAACATGCAAGCCAAATGCGGAACACCTTTTGTAGCTACAACTCGTGAAGTCCTCTTCATTTGGTGACATTGTATATAACAAAAAAAAACGATTTATCCAATTTTATAATTGTTTGAACCCTAATATATATCAAAAATGTCGAAAAAGTAAAGAGCTAATATCTTGACCTTAAATTCCAGACTTCTCAGATACAATACGATTCTTTTTACACTTTGTCTGAATTGTCTTAATTGTCTGGAAAGTCTTAAAAATTTGGAAATTCTGAACAAAAAGAAATGCGCCCATTGATGAATTAAATATAAATAATCATGTTTGGTTGCCATTGTTAACTATATGTGTTTAATGTTCAATTGTCTATCAATAACAGATAACCATTCATATGGTAACAAAATAAGAAATACCCATTCATATGGTAGCTGTTTATATAGAGTCAATGTGCCACGTCTCTGCACATATCGATCATCGATCATTGAGTATTGTAAATAGGGACAATTAAATCCCATATATATATTCTGACCTTAGATGATTATGTGCGAATGAACCCTATTAACTCTATGAATTTGTTTGCGAAGTGTCGAACACTTCGGTAAGGTCACTTTGATTCTAAAGATAATCAGATTCACCACATTTTACGAATAAAAAAAATACAAATTTCTTAATTTTAATGTTTTAGTCTTTATCTGGATCTATTGCAAACAATTCCGAGATTGCATTGGAAATAATCTTATAATAAGCAAAACAACAAAGAAGAGCACCTCACGAGCTGTTCCCCCTAAAAGCTGTTCCCCACCAAATTCCAGCTGGCTTGGAAAATTTGAGAAAATTCGTTCTAGCTTGGAGATTTGAGCAATTTGAGGAACACCTTTTTTGATAATTTCTTAATTTTTACATTGATTAGTGAAAATAATTAGTTCGAAATTGATTAAATTGGCTTGCAATTATCTAATACACCGTTATTTGCAAGATATAATGCGTAATTTGGTTATATTCAACATTTCAATTTTCGCAAAAGGTGTTCCTTTTCTGGTCCAAGCTGGCTAGAAAAGGAGAAACAGGCCAGCTGGCTTGGAAAAAAGGAACAGCTTTTTGTAAAATATAAATGTTCAGAAACCATAATTGTGTTGCTCTTTGTTATTGTAATGTTGTTTTAAGGTGATTTTTACAATTTTTTGAAAAATATGTCGTGGGGTACCCTTGAACAAACTGTCTAGGTTAAAAAATAATGCACAGCAAAACATCGGTGTAAAAAAATGTTTTCTTCAGACAATTTGCTTTTGAATATTTGCCTAGGTTATAGATGGAGCAGAGGTGTGTTTCGAGAAAAAAACGTTAAAATGTGAAAAAATATTTTTTTAACGAAAAACTACTTCCATCAATAACAAATAACCTTTATATTTATGAAAATAAACTATTGAATTGAAATGGATCTCGAGGGAGTAAATTTTGCCGTATTAACATTTTTGTTCGCACCATTGACAATTTTACTCTCAACGGTGATATTTTTGGCAGCGGTCGGACAGTCACTTGGGATTCGCTATGTATACATGAAAATTCTGCTGTTTCTTTTTGATGTAAGCTTTTCAATATTTATATCACAACTCTATCCCTTATTTGTTTTATTTTCACCATCGTTGGGAATGTAACGAGGTCGAGTACGAGTTTCGAGTCGAAAGGTATTTTTGACATTTTTGGACTCCCAGAGGTCCGAATAACACATATGTCAATGTTGGAGTATGTGTTACGTTACATTGTTACACATACTGTAATCTAACATGTCGAAGCATGTCGAAGCTTATCTATCCATGCACACTATCATACGAGTTCGTGGCGTAACTGGTTAAGGCCTCCGACCAGTAATCAGGAGGTCCCTGGTTCAAGCCCCGCTGGAGGCACTATTGATTGACTGGTTGAGTCATAACGGACACCTCGCCTAGGGGTATAATGTCATTCGCTCGGGACGTAAAGCTGGAGGCGCCGTGTACGGGTCCTGTCCCTGGCACGTTAAAGACCCTTCACTGTCTTATCGAAAAGAGTAGGGGAAACCCGGACAGTAGAAGACTCTGGACCTTCTTCGATCAAGTGCGATAATATTCAAATATGAGAGATGCACTTTAACGTACAGAAACAGATATGAATGTTTAAATGTACGAGTGCATGTACATTGTTAGGCCCCCGTAACCACTCATCATCTTTTTTAGACCCCAAAGTTAGGGTCTTATAGAGTTGGGATGTTCGTCCGTCTATACGTCTTTTAAAATGGAAGGTCAAGAAACTTATTTATAGGCTTAAATGAAATGTATTGGTATGTAGATGTGCCTTATATCAGTTTTGGCTCGAATCGCCACCAGAACTCGCCACCAGAACTCGAATTCGGCCAAAATACCTTAAAACAATGATCACTTGAAAGTTGAAACATAAGCATGTACGGGCTAGAACATTTGAACGTAAGGTCATAGAAATTTGGTTATATGCTCAATGAAAGGTCTTAGCTTGGAGATGTGCCTTTTGGCAGTTTTGACCAGATTTCCAACATGAACGTTGCCGAATTTGGTCAAAATACCCAAAGCCGCGGTTTTTTTTCGAAATACGAGTTCGTATGGGCTAGAATTTTTTAACGGAAAGCCATGGTAGTTGGCTGAATCGCGCGGGTTTTATCATACGTGGCTTTTTCCCAACTACCTACCCATAAACATGATATGTCAATGCTTCATTGTTAAAAAAAAAGATATTTTAAAAACCATAATCATTTATTTACATTAAAAATTTTAATGCTTGTCTAATTTGATTAATAATGGCAAATAAGACTATAATGAAAGAAAAACTGATTACAGTACGATTTATTAAAGATTTAAACTTCTCCCGAAATGACCTCAACGAAATAGACGTGTTATTTATTTAGGTCCTTATATTGATTCAATAATGAATAATCACCATGATGCTAACGGCTAAACATCAACTTATCCCCTCTTTTACCACGCATTCAGATTGATAGATGTTACCGGATTTCCTTTCTTTCGTGTTATTATCTAAAAAAACTGAAATCTTGCCGAAAACACCATGTTGTCCTCGCAGAGTCTTCATGTTGGGTTCTAATGTAATCACTATACCTGTAGATGTGCCTTTTGTAATTTTCGATCGAATTTGACAAACTTGCAGTCGTGCATGCGCGAAAATAAATTTTC
>LQRL01093735.1:7385-21358 GCA_001703475.1 Hydroides elegans | reverse complement strand
TTTAAGTAAAATGTCACACAATGTCAAATCATTGGTTGTGGCAACCATATGCAGAACCGTGAGATGGGTCTTATTTGCTTTATTGATTAAGCCCTTTTCTGCATTTAACAGCAATGCCACTTTGCGATGCACATCAATTTGACTTCGACAGGAACTATGCAGAAGTGTATCCTTATTACTATCAACTATATATGTTAAAGACCCAATTGTGTTCCTTTGTAAAAGTAATTCCAATATGTCGGCACAGGAGTATTGACTGGCGATGTTAAGGCAGGTGCTTGTATGGCAGACATATTCGTTCGTAGTCTCTAACAAACCTGTAGAGATATGACCGTTGAGATCAAGCAGACTCTGTTCGGAGAAGAGCCGCCTTACAACTCCATATTGGTTGGCATCACAAGCCTTAGCAAGCGCCAATAATCCAGCCATCTTTGTAAGAGCCCTAAATAGATAATTTACATGTAACAGTTACATTATTAAATCATTCAGGTATTCAGACATGTATAGATGATTAGATCCTAACCGCTTCCAATATCGAAGAGGTTACATTAGCTTGATTAAGATTACCTCTCTTATTTAGTATATTCACCAAAAGCCAAGTATACGAATCGCGAGCTATAGAGGGAGCCCACAAAAAAGTCTTGAACTGGACATAATATGAGCGCTAGTTTTCTAAGTGTCAAATTTCTTTCTTACCTTGCCAAACATTTCGTTTTAAAGTCGACACATTCATAAACACTTAACTTATGTATATTTTGATTATGTTTAAATCATTCAAATAGTAACGTCATGAAAGAAATATGACAACATAAAAATGAGCGCTCATATTACGTCCAGTTCATATAATGTCGACCCTGTAATTGAAGGTTTATTTGATTTTTTTAATCGTATAAAATATGCGATTAGTGATTGGTCTGACCCATACGGTCAAAAACAAGGAAGTATTTGTGGAACACGAGCAGGCCCCAGCCGCCCCCAAACTCGACGGGGTATGTTTTTTTCGTATAATTTAAATATATTTTCTATGATCAATATAGCCAATTTGACAACCTCCGGTCGGGTGTTTTGACCGAAACGGCCAAATGGCACATATAAGGACCAAGACCTTTCATTTGAGCCTTTAAACAAGTCTCTATGACCTTCCGTTCAAAAGTTCTAGCTCGTACAAGCTCAAGTCTTAAAACACCGCTATTTTGGCAAATTCGACAACTTCTGGTCGAGTGTTTTTGACTGAAATGGTCAAAAGGCACCTCTACGGACCAAGACCTTTCATTCTAGCCTATAACCAAGTCTCTATCTAACCTACTGTTCAATAGTTCTACGAGGTCCAAGGCCGTCAGTGGCCCACTTTTCGGGGTTTTTAGCTTATTTCTGTGACGATATAGAATCGTTAGCCGAAAGAAGGCCTGAATATTAAAGGTAGGCCTAATATTGATAGATGGTCAACTTAGTTTGAAGAAAATAATTTATTATCATAAAAATAAAACATGATTTCCAAACAGTCGTCGCTAAGGACAACAGGCCCTCAGGGCGGCCCACCCACACTTTTCCTACAAAAATATTGAATTCAAAAGTCGTTAAGCGTACTAAACAGTTGCATTTCTCTAAAATAGTGCCTTACTATATAAACCTACGCGAAGCACGTCACAATTGTGTTGTATTGACATGACTGTGTTCGAGGGTCATTATATGTAACAAATTTGCTTTTATAAGAATAACTTTTTTATGATCCATTTTTGGAAAATGAGTTGAATGGAAACAATATACAGCTTACGGAGGCAGTCACTTTGCATTAAACAGTTCATGTGAAAAATTAGGAATAAGCGAGAAATCAAGACCGGGCCACCCTGAGGCCTGGGCCGCCCTGAAGCCCGGGACCTCGTAGCCCGTACAAGAAAGCGATGACAGACAGGCGGACAGGACACTCCAACTCTAAAGGCCCCAACTTTGGGGTTGGGGCCTAAAAATGATCGTTTAGTTACATAGCTCGTACTTACTTCTAGGAGACGAGACCGTGTGTATCAGGATGGTGGAGTAGAGAATTGATAGGCGTACAAATTTCTTGAATTATCGCCCACCAATATTTGAAGACTAAATCATTTGATACATCATTATAATGTTTGGTGGAAGAAAATAGAGTTATTAAAATAGCTTTTTATATCATGGTCGTTTGGCTAGTCCTAGGTTTTGGTCGAAAACTATCAGGTTTTTTTTCTCTTTTTTTCACTTTCGTTTTCGTTTTTCCAGAAATAAAGTAACGAACGGTAAGTCGAAAAAGCGAGGTACCCCGGACAACTATATTTAAGAGGTTCAAAGTCAAAGTCAACAAGTTTTAGTTCACGCATGGTTTCACAAACATATTTACAGGCAATTTGACGAAAATATTACATTTTTCATACCACTTACATGAAAAAGAGACCCTCTGAATTTAAAAACTTATAATAACTGGGTCACCCTTCCCTAACATTTTTACACTCTATCTTATATACGAAACTAACATGAAACTGACTTTGTTTTGTTATAAATGCTAAAATAAATACATTGAGAAGAATACAGCGCAAACACTTAAATAAATTACTATGACTACTTGAGACTAAATCAAATACCACGAATTTATGGACTAACAACAGCTAATAAAGTATTATACAAAACACTAAGGTATATGTGATACAGGTAGCATTTAACTTTCCATGTAAAGTGATATAAGATTTTTTTTTTCATTTTCCTTTTGAAAAATGATTTCACTTTTAGAGGACCGTATATCGATATCAAGATTATTCCATAATAGCACTCCATAGCATGAAATACTAAATGATTTAAGTTTTGTTCTATTATAAATTACATAAAAAAATTTTGACGCGTATTACTATTATTCAAAGAAAACAATCTATTAAGTCGCTCATTTAGTAAAACATGATAACATTTATACATCAACACACCAGTTTTAATTTTTACTAAATCTACAAACTTAAAAAGGTTTAAACTTATAAATACAGGATTGGTATGGTCAAAAAAGCCTAGATTACCAGAGTACGTACCGCACGCTTTCGCAACCTAATAATACTCACTAAATTTGTGGGATATGTATTACCCCATGCTTCAACACAATATGTTAAGTATGGTAGTACAAGACTATTATACAGTGTTAACAAGGCTTGCATATCTAATAAATTCTTAACTCTATACAATATTGAACTATTTTTAGATATTTTACTCTGTACATGTTTAATTTGTTTATCCTATTTTAATTTATTGTCTATGAATACTCCTAAATATTTTGTTGATTCAACCTCCATTAATTCAGTACCATTTATTGTAACTGTTCTACTTGTACAGCTTGTTTTACCAAATACCATAAAATTTGTTTTAGTTACATTTAATGAGAGTTTATTAACTTTGAACCAGGTATCTAAATGTTGAAGTTCATTTGACAACACATTACATGGAGTATCTATATTTTTACCTGATAAAAAAATATTTGTGTCGTCAGCAAATAATATAAAATTAAGTAGTTTAGAAACATTGTGCAAGTAATTTATGCAAAGAATAAACAATGTAGGACCTAATATAGAGCCCTGGGGTACTCCACATTTTACATTAAGCATATATAAATCAACATCATTTATATTAACATATTGTTTCCTATTGGCTAAATAACTATCTCACCACTGTAGTGCTGTACCTCTAATACCATACACATACACTTTTTTAATCAGAATTTTATGATCTATAGTATCAAAAGCTTTTTTGAGGTCGATAAAAACACCTATGGTACATTTTTGCTTATCAATATTAGTAGTAATTTGTTCAATTAAATCAAGAATAGCTAATGACGTAGAGAATTTCGACCTAAACCCATAATGACCACTATACAATATATTATTTTTTTTGTAATGTATGAAACAATGCGTGTATAGCTTTTCCAATATTTTGGAGAACTGCGGTAGCAGGGAAACTGGTCTGTAATTAGTAATAATTGATTATGACCAGACTTAAAGATTGAAACTACCTTGGCAATTTTCATGCTATCAGGAAATATACCATTATAAAGTGATAAATTGCATATATGACTAAACGACTTGGCTATATATTGAGCAATAGTTATGACAATGTTCATACTTATACCATCATGGCCACTTGATGTTTTATTTTGGAAAATAAGTATAACATTATTTATTCCATTCTCACACGTTGGTTGCATAAATAATGATGATTGTACATTGTTAACCATATAATCATAAAAGGTTTTACCTTCACAATCTGGAATAGGTTTAGCTAGGTTTGGCCCGACATTAAAAAACAAATTATTAAAACCATCTGCTATATCCTTATTTTCACTTACTTACACATTATTTGCCTTGAAGCATTTAGGAAAGCATGATGCATGTTCACTTTTATTTATACATCTATTTAGAATTTGCCATGTTTTTTCATATTACCTTTATGTTCATCAATCAATTTACAATAATACTTTTTTTGTTCACATCGCAATATATATGTTAATTTATTTTTAATCGTTTTATACTTGTCCGTACGAAGTTTAAGACTTTGTTCGTATAGAAACCTTTTCTTTTTAGTAGCATTTATTAAACCTTGTCCTATCATTCGTTTTTAATGACCAGGAGCAACGAAAGTGCGCAAGTTTTCTAATTTTCTTAAACGAAATAATATATTCTGAAACGTGTAAAAATATAAACAGAACGTTCATATTACTTAACATAATACCGAAATTAATGTTTAAACTTTGATGGTTTGTTGACATTTACGTGTTTTTAACAACCCTAATATATGTTCCGTTATAAATGATGAATGTATATTTCCCATAAACATAACCAAGTATTAAGGTATCTACAGCTGTGTCTAGGTATGCGACAGTTGAATCTTGCAATACCCTATCGTGAAACGTTGTATTTAAATTTATTAAGACCAATCCAATTCAGTCCAAAATATCAATTCACATCAATTGTAAATCAAGGAGGCATCGGGGCAACCATTCGACAGAACACATCATCTGATACCCCTTGTGGGACTTGCATCAACTTGGCGTATTGTGCGTGCTCATGTTCTGTGGTTATATAGAATTCTTCTTCTTAATGATGCAGGTATTATGTCAATCTTGATGATTACATTCCCGACATGCGTGGCAGATTGTGCGAAAAAAAAATAAAAACAACCTGAGAAAAACGTGCAATTACGAACTTAAATCAAGGGTGTACAAAATGTTAAGTTCCTTGAAATATTTGATACAATCCCGATTGCTGAACATATGAGAGCCCTTCACTGGGCACGGCTGTTTATCCTCTATATAAAACTGCCCCTTTAGTTTGTCGGATCTACTAACGATGCCTCTATATCTTCAACCCCTTTTTTGTTTGCATAGGATTAACCATGCATGTTTTCGCCTATTTATGCATAAAATCGAGCGAAATTTTCATTTTTTCGTTGTCTTTACACCGTATTTTAAAATGGTTGCCACATTGCTTTTCCCTTAAAATTAACATATTATTAAATTTGAAATTAGCTTATTTTAACGCTGTAGGTCATATACCCCCTCCATGTCAATTTATTTACAAACCATGCCGATGAACATAAGGCACATTTGAATAATAAATACTACATATTTATATGCAAAACTATGAATCGCATTGATCCTTAGAGAATCGCTTTGTTAAATTTGACCTTTTGCTTTCTAATATGCAATTATAATCCATCTTACACTTTTTGAAAATAAAAGAAAAGATGTACTTAGGAGGATCATAGCCTTTGGTTCACTCTTATTCACCTCACAGGGGACAGTCCATATAATCGGCTTAATAGTATCGATAGTTACAGAACACAAACGTGGAATGAGTATATTTCATTGAACTCTAAAGACACCTTATTGAATGAATGGCAATTAATTTTTCATTTGCCTCATAATGTCTTCAATTTTATGACATCTTAGATGTATGGACAATAAAGGGGAATCTTCTATTAAAAAAAAATATATTTTTTAACAATATTTATAAATATTCGGCATACGATTTTGAAGGAATAGATTAATTTTTGAAAAGAATTATTCTAATTGTATATAAATTGTTCTTTATAATTTTGACTATAATTTGGACTATATATACTGATATTTTACTAGCGCAAACAATTCAAGCCAAGTTTGAATGACCGAAGCTATATAATCTATTACGAATATCTCAAAAGACAATGCAGTTACCGTGGGATAAAAATACGATTTTTAGTATGTATTCTATTTATTTTAGTATCATTATAAAGTCGAATAATCACTGAATCTAACCATGTAAAAATTATTAATTTCCATAACCGAATACAAAGTTTTTTATTTGAAATAAGGGAAAATCTTAATTTTAAGAACTAAATTTTGCCAAAATTGGGCAATTTTCTAACTCATTTTTCATGCATTAATCGAGTTGGAGGGGGTTAGTGATATATAAAGATGATGAAAGAACATATTGAAAATATCATAGCAAAAATAAATTTTCAAAAACCAATGTGGCAACATGTTTTAAAATGCGTGTAAAGTTGGCTAAATTTTGAAAAAATACACGATTTTATAGCATAACTCTGCAGATTACAAGCTTATGTAAATAAAGACTCTAGACAAAATGGGGTTGTGATGAACAATAGACTAGTTGGCACCAAAAAACTAAGTGGGCAGTTCTAAACAGCCGTGGGGGTTATGGTCCTAGGGTATTATGATATAGGGTGATAGTTGGTCGACCAATAAGGTGTTTGGAAGTTTAGAATAATTGTACATTATGCTGTTGTAATGTAATGGAGAGTTTGTGCCAATGTAAAATTCTTTGTGTTAATAGCCCGGACTTCCCAAAGCTAACCAATCACAATCACATGGCCGGTTACTGGTTTGTTTACGTCATTTCGACGTACTTCTAGCGGATTTCCCAAATTTGCACAAACTCTCTTTTGCAGAAGTTTTAAGGAATCGTCTTGCGTATATTGGATATAACGGAAAGAGACAGCATTCCAATAAAATGGTAAAAATGATGTAATTGAATCATGATTACCAAACGGGTCATACTTTTTTATTATCTTATTTTAATTTTTCAATCATTTTCTTCTTTTATTTTACAAAATCATTCGAAATTTTCATCTAAATTATATTTTAACATGTGATGCTTAGCACGATAAATTGAAATTAGATAGATATATTCATAATATATAAGAATCTGATTTCTTTTCTTTTGTTTACAAAATTATTATTTTTAAAATGCTTCATTTGAGACATTACTGCAATGTAATACAGAACTCGCACTATTACCAATAAGGATCGTGTTGGAAAGAAAGATCTTTAATTAAATCATAATATTATGTTTACTAATTTTCATATTTATGAAAGGGCAAAATTGTTATTTGTCATCAAGCAAATCGAATAACTGTTTCACGCCGTTGTCTATTTATTATAAACATCAAAAATCTACTTCCCAGTGCTCAAATTGATCAAACATTAAAGCAGTGATTTTTTTTCTCTAAAATAGTCACTGCAGCACGCCTCAATAAAGGCATTGACTCATCTATTGCCGTAAGTGGCGTAGGCCCCGCCCACTTTGCATAACTATTGGCAGCCCCTGGGGGTGTGTCTTGTGATTGACAGCTGCAGTCAATAGAGTGCCTGCATTGCGTCATAAGAACAAGGTGCATAAATGCTTGCTGTTTATGTCATGTGATGTGGTCTTAACCAATAGGGGACGGGTATAGTCGTACAGTGCTGGCAAAGTTTAAGAGAAAATCTGACACGTTTTGGAATATGGATTCATTTAAAATGCTTGTATTTATTTTGCAAAATAACATTTGATATGTTTAACTATACGAGTATAAACACAAAAGCATAATTTACGCGCTGATATCTATTCTAGCTATGTAGGTAGTCTAATTGATAGAGTAAAGTGATCCACAAAATCCATAACAAGATTGCGGTTCAAAACCGCACGAAAATAATATATGATTTCATTTACGTAAACGTCAAGAAATCAGATAATTATATATGAAAATATATATAACCAAGTATTTGGAATTTAGTATGAAATTGGAACAATTTGCTAGTACGGTCGTGCTAAATATATTCTGAAAAGATAAAAGCACCATACCAGCCATGATGATGATGATGCTGATGATGATGAACTATTCCTAGTAGAAATCAAAATTCCCACTAATTGCATCAAGGTCTTAACGAGGTTCTACTGCATGTTCCTTCGAATATTGTACACATATTCTAGTTTAAATTTTGAGCAGTTAAACATTTAGCGCAGTTACACCTCATCTTCATGGCATTTATATGTTTGTTTATCTTGTAGTTTTTTTTTCTACAGGCACAGTGTAATATGTAAGACAATTTTAAAGACCTTCACTTAAAATGTTAAATAGATGCCTTATATTTATCAGTTTATAATTGGTGAATTTGTCTTCCTTGAGCCTAAGCTAGGTTTGGCACATTTTTCTTTTCGGTTGATTCCTTTTCAAAGCAGGTGACTATTTAGGAAATGTTTAGAGTCATTTTTTTTCAAAATATTGAAGTTCCTGTAGGAGTAGTAACATTATCCAGAGAACCCTTCCATTTATATAGAAGACTGATTGCCTGATAAAATAGACTAATTTGTCGAAAATTCATTTGAAAACAACATTTTTTTTGCCTTTTTCAAATTATTTCACTATGAAGGATATATGTTTGAAGTCATTAATGTATGCGTCTTATACATATTGCAAACAATAATGACACATTGCCTTTGAGGAATCATAATAAGTTTCTACTTAAGTTAAGTTTGATGCCAAATATGTTTTTTTTTCTCTCGTTTTTTTGTTGTTGTTGTTGTTTTTTTTTATCATTTATCATATTTATAAAACAAATATATTACAATTTCAAATCGTTGATTTTTTTTTTCAAAATTTATCAAAATAAATATTTGCTATATATGATCAATAAGTTATATAATTCAGCAGCTATATAGGAATAACAGAATATGCAATCATATCTAAAATTTATGATGTGAAATAAAATACAATAATTGTTTTATCTAACTATTTCTTAACTCCATAACGCTTCTTTGACCAAACTTATATCAACAATACAATAACAGTAAATATCAATGCTGGAATTACATTCAGCCTTCCAAAATGCAAGACTTTAAATTTCTGATGGAGGAGCAGCCATGGATGTATATTATCGCGAGAATTTACTTCGTGCAATAATTGCATTAACAACTAAAATTCCAGGGATTCAACCAAAACAGTTACTGTTGTTGCGTACCTTAAGTGTTGTACAGAGTTTGAAATGCGTGCCTGCACAGTATACAAATTTTTACTTTACACTATTGACGCAATAACACAATTCGTAATAAACACACACACGAAAATAGTAGTCATTGCACAACTAATTGGCAGATTAATTCTAATATAACCTATATGTGAATGTTGGGCTTTATAGCAAATTCGAAATTTATGCTGGGGTTCACGAGTTGGAACTACCAAGAACCGTCTTAACAAATACTATATTTCTTAACTACTTTAAAGTCTTTTACTCTTAACATCTACGTTTTATTTAACAAGCACTGAACGTTTTCAACCATATCTAGTGTGTGAAAATGCTCAGGCAAGCAAACTGTTTTGGTGTTTTTTGTTTATACTTAACAGATATATATTCCGCACCTTTTGCTTAAAAGATTAATAAATAATAATATCGTCCAATGCAGTCTTCCAACATATTTCCTTTGTTCAGGCCGAAAAGAAACAAATGTTGTTTGTTTTTATTCTACACCAAGTATGACTTGTTAGTAAAATTCTGTCTGTTTCTTTAAAATGGCCAATTTGTGATTTCTTAAAAGAAACGTTATTTTTTATGTTTCAACTTTGAAAAACGAGAATTCATACGAGTATTTATCTAAAATAAGCATTTCATGTACTTTCATTAGAAATATACACCATTTCGTGTGCTGTTATAAGTAAACATTTAAGGCATACACAATGTCGCGAGTTTCATATTTCAAAAAGCGATCATTTCGAAGCTCACACACTCTTAGGATCTCATACGATTCTCAACCTTGGCGATGATTCACTTTGTGTGTCTTCAAAACCGAATAATTGCCGATTCTCAACCTTGGAGATGATTCACTTCGTGCGTCTTCAAAACCGAATTATTGCCGAATCGCTTGCCGCAATACGAGCATTGATAAGGCTTTTCACCCGTATGCGTCATTTCATGTGATTTCAGCGAGGTCCTCGCCGTAAAGCACTTGCCACAATAGGAGCAGGAATACGGTTTCGGAGTGGTGTGCCGGAGTTCGTGCTCCTTTCGACCCCGACGCGTCGCGAATGCTCGACCGCAGACGCTACACACGAACGGCTTTCCCCGGATGATCCGCGGTTGGACAATCTGTGTATGGCTTGGTGCGCCACCGCTTTGTATGTCACTATTTTGTGCGCCATCGCTTTGTGCACCACCGCTTTGTGCGCCATCGGCATGTGCGCCATCAGTTTGTGCGCCACCGCTTTGCGCGCCAACACTTTGTGCACCACCAATTTGTGCGCCAACGCTTTGTGCGCCACCGCTTTGTGCGCCACCACCTTGTGCGCCATCGCTCGTTCCGAGGCTAGAAGAGAAGACTCCTGGTTTCGCTGAATGCATTTGATCCACGTGATATTGAAGTGCGGTGGCGCTCGCGAATGGTCGCTCACATATTGTACACGAAAATGGCGTTTCCGCCGGATGTTGACTCGATATATGATCCACCACGTGGCATTGTTGCGCGAACGTCTCCTCGCAATAACAGCATTTGAATGAGAGCGTATTCTCATGCGCCTTGAGATGCTTGGGCATGGCACAAGCGCTTGTCAAGAATGCGTTACATATGGGGCATGACTGCACTTTTTCGCTCGCCGTTTGTTGGTGTTCATGCTCATCTTTCGCCGTCGCTGTAGCGAACGTGGCGCCACAATATCGACACATATGCGACATCTTTTTAGACGTTTGCGGCGCTCGCTCATGGGTCTTTTCATGATAGCGCAAATACGACTTGAAACTGAAGCGCTTTCCGCAGTAGCGACACTTGATATCGTGGTCGTCCTTTTCATGCTGTTTACATGCGCCATAAGAGTCGAAGGTGCGTTCACAAAACTGACATGGGTAGCTTTTCGCTATGTGTCGTCGCTCATGGATGATTAAGCGGTGCTGCCTCAACGTGCAGTAGCTTTTAAATGTCTCTGGACACTGTTGACACTTGTACACCGATTCTGTTGTGTAAATGCGCAAATGCTTACTCAAACTGCCGGCACAGCGGAACGTCTTCTTACAATATTGACAACAAAATGGATTATCAGGCAAATGCGTTTTCAAATGCATGGTCAAGTAGCTTTTGCGAGCAAATCGCTTATTACATTGGGAGCACTCGAATGGTCGCCCACCGCCAAAATGAACCAATTCATGTCTGCGTCGACGGTTCGGATATTCGAACAACTGCTCGCAAACGCGGCATTTCAATGGATCATTGATTGTATTGACACCTTCATATTCGCGTATTTCGAGCTCGGTCTGACAAACGGGACATGTGCGAGTGATACGCCAGCGACTAGAATGCATAATCCTTTTATCGCACTTGGTGCAAAAGATCATGTAGTTCCGGCGGTCCAAATCAACTGGAATACCGTTCAGCATTAACTGTGGGGCTGAAGGGATAACCTGGCTTTGTGATGTTGCATCGATATGGTCTATTTCGCCTTTAGTATCCTCTTGGTCCATTTGCGTTTGATCATCCTCGGAGATGGATTCCATTTTGCAAACTTTCATTTCATTATCTTTGTCCGTCGAGGCTCCTGGCTTATCCAGGTTCGGTGTCCCTGACACGCGTTTTGGCTTTTTCTTTCCTTTTTCGATTCTGGTAGCATACTCTACATTGATAGCGCTGCAATTCCGACGTGGCTGTGTTCTTGTTTTGACCTCCTTTATCGGTTTTATTCTTTTCTTCTTTCTTTCCGGCATCGGTTTGATGCGAAGTGTAGGTATCCTTTTTTCTCGGGGATTATCTTTTGATTTTTTAATGGGTAGGTCCCTGTTTTCATCTACTTGCTTCGCATTTCTTTGAGCATCAACTTTATCATTGCTACTCTCTGACGTTGTTTTGACGTCGAATCCAGGGACGTCATTATGTCGCGAATGACCCTCATTACTGTTTGCGTCACTTGTATGTGTTTGTGTTGCTTCAATATGTGACTCAGTGACTGTGAACACATTTTCACTTATTGACATTTTATCGGTGGACGTTTCTTTTATTCTTGATGTGAAACTGGAGAACTGTTTTTCTCCAGTATGAGTTGAAGCCCCGGCAAGTGTCTCCCCATATTTAAATGAATCCCTGTTTGGTCTTTCCTCATTTCTATCAATATAACTTAACGACGATTCCTCATCATTTGAAGCAAAACTTACGGGTATTTCATCATTATATGGCATATAACTCGTTGTTGTCACTGTAGCAATACGAAGTCGCAGCAACTTCGTCCGGGCGTTCCAAGGAGGCGTGTCATCTGTTTGCGTTGATGCATTGCGAAAGTTAATGCAAAACAAACCATCTGAATTCGAGTCCTGTGGGTATTCTACATCATCTAAGGCAACACCGTCATTGCGCCATACTGATATTGGAAGTGGATCGGTTTCTAAATACATCTCAACTGCAGGGTCAATCGCTGGTTCCGATTTGATTTCTTGTTTCACGTACAAAAGCGGAAGAAATTGACCTGCGACATCCTTGGATGATGACCCTTGAGCTTGGTATTCGTAGTCCTCCATTTTGTTCGTAGTTTTTTCCCCAATTATTTTCACAGTATTACAGTTAGTATTCCATTCAACGCTCTACATCTGGTTGAGATTCGCCGATCTACAGCTGGTATTTTAAATGTTGCTTCACAGTTGGCAGAATAATATTCAAATAGGTCTCCAGCAGTGCTGTTATTTGATTCGTCGCCCTACAGCAGATATTCAATCTCTACAGGTAGTATTCAATTCGTAGTACCCGGTACTAGAATCAGTATTCCATTTCTCGCTTTACATTAGGTTTCCATTCGCCGCTCTACAGCTCGTATTCAATTGGTCGGTCTACAGCTGGTATTCATATCGTTGCTATACTGCTGATATTCTATTTGTCGCTTTGCAGCTGGTATTCAATTCGTCGCTCTACAGCAGGTATTCGTTCCGTCATCTAAAACAAGTTAGGATTGTTTCAGGCACAACGAAACGAAACTTTTGAACATCGAGTTAAATATTTAAAATTTTGAAAACCGCCATTCTCATCTACGTGCAACCGTCCCCTCAACAGACACTCGCCAACTTAAAAAATAACAGCCAAAATGTGGGCATTGATGGCGCAAGCAAAAAAAAACATAGGCATCAGAGATGCAAAGCCCCCAGCCTATGCAATACAATCTTTATCGCGAATATTTGTCAATAAAAAGGCAGATCAAAAGAAATATCTTTTTAACAACGGCTTTCTTACAAGGTCTTTCTCACAACGGCTTTTTCACAACATCTTTCTCACAACCTCTTTCTCACAACGCCTTTCCCACAACGTCTTTTTCACACCGTTGCCCTTACATATTCTTCCACACAATTTATTTTTCTACTACTAAAAATTGAATAATATAATGATAGGTAAATAAAACTGATTGTCAATGAAAAGGAAAAAGAAGCAGGTATCAAAACACAAAAGCAAACATAACCCTTAAGATTATTCCGTGTTCACACTTTGTTTAAATAAATAGTTATGTCCCATGATGACGGGGATAAGTAGAAGAGCACGAGACAATGTGTAAATAAAGTCCCAAGATGACAAATAATGTCAATGATTACCAACTGCGTACAAATGAAACCTCGATACGCGTCTGGACGCGTCCTAGCTCGTCCAGACGCGTTTGGATTTAGATTTCGTACGCGTACAGTTTTAGTTTTATACGCGCTCGCAGGG
>LQRL01093733.1:0-14554 GCA_001703475.1 Hydroides elegans | reverse complement strand
TAAAAGCATATTTTCTGTAATTTATAAATTGAGGATACTTTTGCCAACTGGTCTCGTCAGTTCAAGAGATGTCTTCAGAAAGAAGTGAGTGATGATGCAAGATGTTACTCTGTTTTATCACATGATCTTGTTTATTCGCAAAATAGTACGTTTTTTCCAAGGTTAATTTTAGTTTAAACTGACCATCCTGCATATACGAATTGTTATAGTTCACGGGGGATCCAAGGTCACTGACCTTCTAGTTTCTCATAGAAATTTTCATCTAGCCTCAAAATATTTTCTAATTTCAATTTGATGTCTACACATTTCAGAAATATTCACTTAACGGGTAGCCAACCTAAATGTTAGTAAGAAACGTATGGAATCTAAGGGGTCATACCAGAGCTTACCATCTGTTAAAAGAAAGTTACGAAATCCACCTTTATTGCTGCTTTAGAAAAAAAAACATCGGTAAAGAACTCTTTGACTTATCGACAACCTCGAGGTAGATTATCACCCTGATGAATCAGATTGTCGCTAGGGTTTGGTCTGTTTAAGTTTTGTAATACTTTGTTTTGTAAGTTTTGTAATACTTTGTAATACTGTATTTAGTTATGTAAAGTTATGTAATTTATTTTTCTTAAAATCAAGATGTATGGAGGCTATGAATAATATGCGTCGCAAGTACACAAATACTAAGACCTTGGATCAGTTTCACAAATATATCGTGACTAGTCATGCTACTAAACAGATTTCGCAGTATTTGGGAAATGCGGATATCGCATACCATATCCTGCAGCCTAAACGTTGCTTCTTCAGATAAAAATACCAAAATAAAACCATAGTAAAATTCCGGGTCGATAAATTCATACCCATAAAATCGTTCGGGATTTTCTAGAATGATTTCGATATTTGTTTTGTCCAATATTTTTGTCCAGACCTTTCCTGTACTTGCTTCAAGTAAACATAAGTCGCAATAGGAATTTCATATCTTAAAAACCGCAACAGTATTTGTTTTCGTCTCGTCATCCTCTCGCCAGACATCAGATCATTTACTTCAAAAATCACTTTTTACAAAATTTAATTCCTTTGCCAACCCACGAAGGATTTCTCCAAATCAGTAAGATTATCGCTACATGATATGCTTTGGGTCCCTTTCGGCCTCCCCTTCGGGACGATTCAGGTCACAAAGTTATTGCGAACTGAGTGACTGATGAGGCGACCAGAGGAAAATGGAGACTCTGAAATAAGATTCATTGTAAACAAGAAAGTGTAACGCCCTTTGATCGCCGTTTCCCGATTGCGAGTTATGTGCTTAGCAACAGCAAACACCCATGGCGACGGCGTCTGCAACCACGGAGACGGATGGACGAGGTCGGACAGGTGCCCTGGTCATCTGTCTTCTGTGCCGTTCATATGGGGAATCACGGAGTTCATCAACCTTCACTTTTGTTTTATGTGCTTGTGGTGATTACAACTTTTTATCGATATTGGTGTATCTTTATTAAGTTAACAGTGCATGTAAGTAAAAAAATCGGGTGATATTTGTGCGCCAAGTGACATTTTAGTGGATTACCGAAAAAGAAGGAACTAAGTCAGTTGTGTCATGACGAATAGCTCGCATTTTGCTCTTAATTTCATTTTTCATTTTTGATAAAAAAAAAGGATGGTATTTAATTATCAAACAAAAACGCATGATGATGTGTCGACAAAAATGAATTACTTCAGTTATCAAGCCGTTTTTAGACGACGAACAAAAATATTATTTCTTTTTGTATATCTAGCATTTCCCTTACATTAATGTCATTATTGTAAGGTAGAGTACACGAAGGGAAATAGAACGACTGATCCGAAATCCCGTTAAGCATTTTTATTTACATAATACTAATTTAAATAAAAAAAAGCAAATCTTTAATTAAGCTACTAAAATTGCGTATTTATATGTTTTTCTTATTAAGGATGCTAAAGACTATAACTAAGATAAAAAGAACACGCATGAGCTACCCGTACTGGAATCTTTAAATTCTAGAGTTATGGTCTATCTCGGACCATCGATTTTTAAGTGATACATAGATCATTGTTCCATCGATTTAGAAATGATAATCAGATAGATTTATGGCATGATTAATATTAGAAAGATATTAGTTAGTATTATAGCTTCATATGTCATATTTCATTCTAAGTACAATACGTTCTCGACCACGACGAATAATTTACGCTTGCCTAAACATTTCGTGTGCTTATTCAGATGGATGGGTTGACCATCCTGGGTTGGGTCGGTCGGTCATTGTCATGTAATTGAATCGTTCAAGGGAATTAAAGACGACGTCCATTGGTTACTAAACAATGCGTCTCCATCTTGTTACTCCTGTTAAGACAAGCGAGATGCCATTCGACCCGCTTGTTTGTCAGCTCTTGGTCATTACGACTCAGCCCTAATGAATTGCATGTCTAAAGGTGCTTTGTGTCCCTTCCCTTGTAAACTGAACGGAAAGCAGTTGTCTGTTTATTTTAATGGTGGTTTTCCAGAACGTCATTAGTCTAGCTTTACTTATGTTGATTAAATGAAGTAGATACACGATATGGGCTCAGCCTCCACACAATGAAATGATATGTTATTCAGTTTACGGTAAGTTCCGGTTTTGGCTCCATGGTGATACAGCTATTTGATTTACCAAATACCAAAGCATACGAGTCCGTTTTCAAAACCTAGTCGGTTTCTATTCAAATACAAATTATAAAAAGTACATGTGATTGTTTATTTGCCCTTTGAGTTAACTTAGTCATCTTAAGATATTGTTGACGTCATTTAACCATTTTTGGATTTGATTAAACATTTTATCTTTTATGACAGGATATTTCAATACTCACCTTTGATGCACGCAAATTTAATAACCGATAATTATATGACTCATCAAATGATTCACTTGCACGTGATGAAAAAAAACCGGATACATTAAGGAATATTAGCGCACCGGATGTCCATCGAAGACTTTCTTTTTGATGACCGGTTATATAGTAAGACATATTGCACTTTGTGACTATTTTATTCATCAATGTTAGTTGATACAGGAAAATATATCACGCGAACAAAACCATATCGTAAAAGCTTTCGGTGGCCCATACGTCAGACATTAAACATGGTCATTAAACGCTCCCGTCTATTGGGGCCACCCGACCCCCTTTTCTATCGCCACCGTCCATTTCCCATTTCACCTCAATCCCTCATATGTCTTTCTGTATGTTGACAGGAAGTGGCTACAAGGGCCACGTGGAGATGCTGGCGCCGGCCGTCAAGGAGCTGGCCGCACTGGAGAAGCAGGCACAGAGCTCCTTCATCAACTTCAAGTACCTCAAGCCATTCGCACACAAATAGAGTCATATGAACATCTCATAGTCATATGAACGTGACGGCTTATCCAACCCCGGTTCCCAAGACGTTTGCTGACCCCTATTCATCGCCGTCGTTCAACGTCGCTTGTTCGGTTTAGCTGTGCATATGAGTAAGCGACACTGCATGGCGGTGAAAATGCGTTACAACCGTTCGTTAATTTATTGTCGTTGAGCGCTATTAAAGGTGCTTACGGTAAGTTATGTTGATGAATAATACGGATATCGTTCAAAGTAGATCTGGTTCAGTCGGGCAAACTTATCACGTGAAAATGGCTTTAGATAGCTAATAGTTTCCTCGGTTTTTTTAGTGTATAATTTTTTTTTTTTTTTATTCAACCCAATACCCAAGGCGAAGTTGCCATGCAACTTTATAGAGTAATCAATGGAAATACTATTATAATTTCTCATGTAATAGCAAAGGTTTTCTGAAATACGTCAATTTTATCAATGGTTTAAATTTATAGAACGTTTTTGTAATGATTACAGTTTGAAAACACTGTTTTCAATTATTGTTTTGCTCAAGAACAGAGTTGCTATTATGTCGATTCTCTGGAGATGTAATTAGTAATGTGATAAGATGTCATATTATATTTCGTCTTCCAATAATTACTATTCTCATTATTTTGATGTGAAAGTTGAGGAATAATCAGAATTCAACGCCATGTGACTTATTAAAGTTCAACATAAAGTAAAGAATCAAAGTAAGTTATAGCGATTTGATTAAAAAAACTCTAAATAATATTTAAGATGAGGCGTAACAATAAACCCAATTTAAAACTTTGGTGCGTGCAATAATTCATGGTTAAAACTAGAATTTATTCAAGACTGAATGTCATTAACTAGAATGTATATTACGAAAAATATCGAATCTTATAAGAGGGTTTTATTACATTATTCCGATAATTGTTTTGTAAAAATCGCGGTAGGCCCCTATATGCATGGCTTCTATTCATTTTCTCTCATATTTTCAAAGCTTTTGTTGTGTCATAGAGCGGTTATTATGTGCCTGTGTTCTGCTGTTGTCCATATTCGACCAAATTGTAGCCTTGGACTATTTTGGTGCAAATGAAATTATCCGAAACCCATTGCATATTTAACAGTCCATAGCCCCAAGTGATGTAAATTACTGTGAGAAAACTATAATTGAATTGGTCTGCTTGCTTATGATAATAATAATAATAATAATAATAATAATAATAATAATATTTTATTTGCTTGCGTAATGTCACATCTCTCGGGCTAGTGATATATAATAAGCTAGTTATACAAGGCAACGCGTCATTAGGGATACTCGCGGGAATCTCAACGATATTTTGTTCGCGTACATTTCTTAGGTCATACCGCTATTCAATATTTAGACGACAGAAGAATACTATGCCTAGAGATTATTTGAGTTTATATTCGAGGAATTAGGATTCAGAATTATAGAATAATTGTGCGAGACTTGATCATTTTCATTAAAAGCAATCGATCAGATTTGTATTTATTTATAAAGCGGTTTGAGCATCTTCACACAGAGTAGGACTGCTTATAACAAATAGTGTGTCAAATTGGTACTTAATTTATTCGTGGTTTTCCGATATTTAAGATTATGTTTGTGCTTTAAACGTCTGGGCATTTTTTCCCTGCATAATTATAAACCAGGTCAGATCTCACAGTATGTAATTTATTTAGTTTTTATGTTACAATCGTTAAAAAGGTTGGGGTTTATAGTGACAAGTATTATTGTGATGCATGTATTTGTTCATTAAGGTTAAAGTGCCCCTCCCTTTTTGTGGCGCTCCTGATGTATGCAAGTCGTGATATGTTCTCCTGAGTGGCGCTCTTTTGAAAAACTGTGTCGGCGACCTAATTAAGGTGTAGTGAGTTTCAAAGACATATGGATAAAACAGGATTGTGTCTCCGATTGAGTTATTATGGTATAGGGAAGATATTGCTTTCAATAAAATAAGTTGAAAAAAAAATAAGGTTTTGACCGTTTTATTCTGATTGCAATGCTACGTGCATAACAACATTTATACTGTTAGACGTTTTGATATACTACATATAAACATATTTTACAACAGCAATAAATAATTCTATATGTACAATCACGACATCTATCCTTAATCGATCGACTAAACTATAGTCACCCAGGGTTCGACATAAGGAAAAATTCATACTCGCCAAACTGGCGAGTGACTTTGATTTCATACTCGCCAAACAGATTTTGTACTCGCCAAATTGGCGAGTAACTTTATTTTGTACTCGCCAAATCCAAATATGAATATATAACAAAATAATTACATTTAAGGATTTTTTGTCTCTTTGCAATTTGTTTTTATTAGAAATGCATACGAAGCTTCCACATTAGGTAAATTAGAGCCTTTTGTTCTAAAACTTGAACAATAATTACTTTTTCTTAAAGGGCCCCTATTTGCGAGTATGTTTTATTTAATTTTACTTTCATGTGAGTACCTAATGCTAAAAGTTAAAATATCATTGTTTTCAAGTGTTTATATTATAAAGATCCTATTTTTACGAATATCTGAACTCAGCGGAAGTGTGGGCGATCAATTTATTGTATACTTCAATTGTGAGCGCCGAAGGCGCGATCTTGGAAAATTCAAAACAAAGAAAATCATGGCTTAATCATACAGTATAAATATCGCAATAAGAAGAATAATTGTGGCAGGAAAGGAAATTAAAATTTAATATAATTGTCTAATGATTTATTTTCGAAATCATCTAGCTATTTCAAAGAGTCGAACAAATGTGACTGAAATTATATTCTCTTCACATTGTTTCATTAGCAATAACGATATGCGGTAATAAGGGAATATGCTTAGTCAAAATTATAAATGTTTAATTGTTTTTTAATAATGATTAGAACTACTCAATGTTTGTGTTTTTGTGCAATACATTCTTGTCTATTGAGCAAGTTTGTCCAAATTTTAAGATCGTGAAGCATAGATGCTGATATAACGTCGCCATACTTATACTTAAACTGCGAGCGCCGAAGGCGCGAGCGAAATTTTCATCAATATTTATAGGTATAAACGATATTTGGAATAGGTATGATTGGTATTAAAATCTGAGTGCATATTTAAATTTGGCGAGTACGAAATAAATGTTTCGGCCCAAAATTCATACTCGACATTTTGGCGAGTGACTTTCAGGTCGTA
Source organism: Hydroides elegans (assembly GCA_001703475.1). Classification (NCBI taxonomy): domain Eukaryota; kingdom Metazoa; phylum Annelida; class Polychaeta; order Sabellida; family Serpulidae; genus Hydroides; species Hydroides elegans. Next base: position 8,018 of record LQRL01093733.1, on the reverse strand, counting down.
CTCGCCAAATGAAATTTTCACTCGCCATGGCGAGTTGGCGAGTGCTTATGTCGAACCCTGGTCACCACATGAAAATACTCAATAACTAATGTTATATCATGAATTTTAGAACAATCATAAGCCTTAATCATGATAAAATCTAAAACTTCCTTTAGTTTTGGTGTAATAAACTGATATTATACATAGTCTACACTGTATATGTTTGTGAACACATACGTAATCCAAGTAGGTATAAAGCGCATATATAAATTGGAAAATTCAGAAACTTAAATTTATCTCATAATTTATTTTGAACTTTTGTGTGAGCATTTAGTTTCATATTAAAACTGCTAGAAAAAAATCATTCGTTTTCAATGTTTTCCCATTTTTAGTTTGTCTTTTACAAAACGCTCTAATATGTTTCATTACAACTTTTAAAGTGAATGAAATTCGTTCATCAAAACCAATTACTTACGTAGTTGTTTTGCAACTTGAAACGTAGTTCCTTCTTTGGGATCTCGGTTTTCAATTACGTACCTTATTTTGATCATTCTCATTACTCTTGTTTTTACAATCACTGATACATGCTATTGGAATATATGTGAATACAAATTTAATGAGAAAATATACCTTATAGAACAGCTTAATATCTATTGAAAGTAAGCTGATATATGTGCGTAAACAAGAGTTTCTCTAAGAGTGCTACGAAAATAATTCAAAAGAACTAAATAACCAGTCATACACCGACAGTTTACCAACGTAATATCCCGTTTGAAAAGGAAATGAAGACTCAAACTACACTCAGATAAGTTTCATCAGCTAAATTTCGCGCAGAGCGGAGGAAATTTATACAGTAAAGGACAAAGTAGACAACGCATATGACAAGCAGAAGACAAGCAGCTGAACTTTTAAAAAAGAACAATTACTTATCTTTATAAGAGAAATTCCATTGAAATACAAGCACATTACATATGAGATAGATCAACGCGGCCTAGTCTTTTCTTTGATTATATGAAATCTTTAAATTGCCAAATTCATCTAACCGTTATAATCGAAAAATTCGTTGCCATTTGTTTTAGCTCCATCTATATCCATCTCGAACCCAGAAGATAGTACGTTTTGGATTTTTTGAATCAGTTATATATAGAAACCAATTTACCTCATTCAATAAAACTCGGATAAGAAATCACAGGTTGTGCTTCATAAAATATAGTGTGTTTATATTAGACTACAAAAAAGTATATTATTTGTTTTCAATTCAGAATTGTCCATTAGTATTTATTATTATCATTTCAGTTAGGGTGTCATTCTACTGTAAAATGTGAAACATAATCAGAACAGAAAACTGTGCAAAGAAATTTTCATTTCAGATAGTGTGTGCTCAAGTTACCTAAAACGCTCTCTATACTACAATTTTCAGTTTTCTTGGATGACATTCAGGCTCGAATAGCGGATCTTCTAAATAAAGATAGACAATTTAAAACGTCAATCTGGCAAAAAATCACCAGGAATGTATTATGCCAGTTTATCAGTTGTCTGGAATGTAATGAAATGTGAGCACTAAACGTAAACTTAATTTTTCTATGTAACGTAAAATTTACTCTCCATGCCATCATACTACAAGTGACATTACTTCTATTATACACAACAAGTACACTCGACTAACATATTTACAAATATTTCATTATATTATACAAATATATGTGTATATGATATAAATACATAAAATTTATAATATTGCACTTTTTTATAAACTGTTCTTTGAATACCACAGATATATAAACTTTTAAAATGAATCTTAACGTACATAAATGCAGTTTTAATTATTATCATTATATAATTACAAGTTCAGTTTCTAGTATTTAATTGATTGTTGCTCATATGATGATATCAGAGTTTGAAATGTTAGTTTGAAATACCGGTAAGTATAATTTCATAACTCTGTTAATTCGCATTTACCACAGTTTTCTAAAAATAACAATTGTATCAAACACCAATGGAATACTATAACAATAATGATCTTCTTCGAACAACTTCACAAATATATATATATTCACCAAATTTATTATAAACTGAATTTTATTCAAATGGGATTTTGTAAGTGCTTTATTGTGAAATTTTAAGTATGCATGATACATAAATCGCATCATTTCACTTTTAATGAACATAAATTATGAAGAAAAGACATATGATATCCTCATTTGATTGGCACATAAGATGCTGCTACGTCTATTTCATGAACAAATTAAATCCCCATTTACCCTACCACTCTCACAATCGCGCTATTTCCACTATGCGCACTTCCCCATCCTCATCCTCCTCCTCCTGGACCCTGATCTCCGTGCTCCCAACCACATTCCTTGCATTCGCCTGTGTCGCCACTTTGCGTACACCCGAATACAAATTCGCCTCTACCGACCCCGTATGCTTACTGGGTGACGACGGTGTCTCATTGCTTAAATCGGGATCACTCGTGGTGCCTTTGAATTTGAGCACCTCAACGTTGTATTTGGAGGGTTCGAAATCGTCACTGGATGGGTTTTCGCGCGTTGGGGAGCTGGGGTTGGAGCGTTCGTCGCGCTGAATGACGACCACGGTGGTTTTCTTATTGACTTCCGGTTGGGGCGGAAGTTGGTTCATGTTCTCGAATAACGCGATCGTATTGCGCACTTGCGGTTTTTGTTTTGTACCATCACTGGTGGCTTTGTCACTGCTGCTGTTTTTGGCACGCATGGATACGCCACTATGACCACTGTTTACCATCACCGCCGTATTTAAGTCTAATTCCTTATCCTCCTCCGCCGCCTCGACAAGCTGCCTCTGATTTACCTGACCCGCAGGCTGGTCGCTAAGGAAGGGCGGCTGTGTGATAATACGTTTCGGTTTTTGCACTGGGGGTTGTTGTTGTTCTAAATGCGGATTGGACATGTCGACGTTTTGTGACGTGTCCAACTCGATGCTGACTGTCCGCATGGGTTTACCCTGACGAACACTGTTCTTGCTGGCCGACATGCTTTCCTCCGAGACCGTCCGCGATACTTGCCGCATTTCTTTGTCTTTTACGTCTTGAGATAAGCGGCTCTGTAGAATGGATTCCCAGTCTCTAGCTGCATTTTTCTTCCGATATCTAGAAAACGAAATAAATTTTAAAGGTTAAACTTTTAACATGTTAATCATTGTTTTATCATCGTATCATAGTGTACAGGAACACATTTCTGTTAAAAAAGGCTACCGAGTAAGTGCGTGTTGTCCCTGAAATGTACTCAAAATATCAAAAAAACATGAAATCTGACATTTTTTAGGCTTAAACTGAGTCGGGCGATTCCTTTCAATACTCTCATTTTGACAAATTACGCCAGAGACAAAATTTTGTTTGGTATGACGATAACGTCCGCCCTTGTGTCAAATATCGGGTTTCTTTTGGTTTGAACTTTGATTGAATTGTGGGGTAACCTTGGTAAAGAATTGGTTCAACCTATACGTGTTTTTCTTTGAATGGTTGCAACAGGACATGAACAATCAAATTTCTTTGATTAGAATTTCAAAATAATCTGGATGTGTTGCATGATATTTTTTCAGCTTCATTAGATATGTAAAGCCTTCGGATATAGTCCGATTAGACTCCTTAAAGCACTGACGAAAATAGCATCATAATAAAAAGAAGAAAAAGTTAAGTTAAAATATTCAATATAATAATTTAATAATTAAATACTATTTAATAAGATATTGTGTTGGTTAATTAATATATTGCTGTTCTTTTTCGTCAATATATAAGAGTGCAGTTTATAACATTATCAATCATTTGAATAACATATGATAATATAAGATTGCAATTAGAAATTTGAGTACATCATAATGCTGAATTGGATACATTTTGCTGATATTCGAGACTTTCCTTCCTATTTAAGCACATGGGACTAATTGTTTCTGTCTCTAAGCTTCAATTTAGTACGGGCCATCGCCTTAGGGCCTTCCCTTGAGAAAAGGGCTTAACTGGTGGAACTGACAAATCAGATTGTTAAAAGAAGGTTCAAGGACACTTGGACCTCCTCTTAAAGGATCCCTCCGACAAATAATGGCTTTCATCATGACAAGCACACGCATGCACTATATTTCAATTATGAAAAGTTTATTTGCATGAAAAACACCTGCATCAAAATTTTCATTAATGAGGATTCTTGTCAAATTGTCAAAAGAAAATTATTTTCGCAAAGTAGATTCGAAATCTAAAACAAATCATAATCGATATTTTGTTCAATCTATCATTTTTCAAATTATTTTTTCCTATATAAAATTTGAATCCTTTTCTTTTAGTATACGGAGTTCAAATTTGATATCTAGAAAATTTCATGAAAAAAAGTATTATTTAATCGAATGGTGGCTCGACAAATCAGGCTATCTAATGTATACTGCTCAAAACAATTAAAGGATCGGGGAAAGGGTTGGTGGGTACGGCCTCCCTGGACGGGTTTTGGTCTCAATTTTTGTATATATCGTTCCTTGTTTATACTTGAATAAATTAATTTGGATAAAAGTTCTATAGATAAATATGGAAGGTGTTAAACATTCAATTGATCACGGTACCCCCATTTCAAGAATGGCTTTTTATATCAACCGTGTTTTATTATGCTTTTGTTTTATGGAGTATTCTGTCATAATGTCATTTCTTATTAGAATTACGGTTTTTGTGTTTTTGCAAGAACAAAATTATGCATTTCCAAGCAATTTTAGTGAAACTAATACTGAAAGAATTGGGAAAATATCGGAGAATGGGCAGTCTCAGCGCGAGGTTTCTAAACGTTTCGATATTTCTCAAATTCTCGTTTTGCTCATTTGGACACGTTTCTGGAAGACTTCTGGATATACGCGAAGACCCGGAAAAGGCGTTCATCGCATGAAGACACCTCACATAGACCGAATTATTAGTTTAAACGCACTTCGCATCCGCGTCGCTACAGCGCGACCGATCGCAATGGACTTTTGACGGGGTACCGGTGTGCAATTTTCCGACCAAACGACACGGAATCGACTGGGCGAGGACAATTTGAGAACAAGAATGTCAGCATTCCCCCTATTTTGACTCAGTTACACCACGGCGCCCGCATTGCATACGCCTTGGACCATGTTGGGTAGCATGTACGCCACTGGCGTACAGTACTGCTCATGGCCCTGAGCAAGTTCAACATTTCGACATGTGATCGACGTGTCCGAGTGTGGAGGCACCAGTGAGAACGCTTCAATGACGGTAACAACATGCAATATGACCTATACGTGTGAGTATCGGTCATGGATAAGGAGGGTTTTTGCTTCGATGGTCGTACCAAGCAACATGGCATTAATGGATGGTTATTGACTGCAATAAGATCACTGGACTACATTGTCGAATCGATTGTTAGACCTTCTGATGGTGCATTTGGTGATTAATTTGTTTTAATGAATGATAATGAATGTCCCAATGTTGCTCGCGTAGTGCAAGGGTATACAAAGGAGGCCGGAATCGAGGTAATGTGCTACCCAGAGGGTTGCAAAGACTTAAATATCATCATACACTGTTGCGATTTTATGGAAAGACGCATCAGAAAGCGCGAACAACCTTTACAGACACTACCGCAGATACATCAGGCACTCATGGATGAATGAGAGGTTATGCCTCAGCTAAGTGTTCGTAGGTCGATACTCAGCATGGCCCAGGGTATTTAGAGACTTGATGTGGCCATACCAGTTACTAAGGTATCATTTGGATCATTTTAACTGAGCTGTTGTTGTTTAAATTCACATTGTTAATTTGCTTCGATCGGATTTTTCATTTTGATTTTGGGGGTATCGTGTTTGTTGGACAATAAAAGCTGGTAAGGGCTTCAATATCTAGTTTTTTTGCAACACATATTAGCAAATATATCTGTCAGTACTTTTGAAATCGTTTTTCAAAAAAAATATTAAGTTTTTCCCAGTCCATCCGCACTCTCAAATCTGATCCTTTAATTGTTTTGAGCAGTATAGAAATGTTGTGCATAGTTGATTCATGTTTTTCTGCGATATCGATAATGAAACCTTTTGACTTAGATGTGTTGGCACAATCATTTTTGGAAATCTGTCTGGGCACTTTTTGGTCGGCAACTTTTTGACCCGGATTCAGTCTTGATATATTATGAGAACGCATTTACCCTCTGCGGGTGAGTACAGATTAAACATTGATATGTGTACTCATAATAACCTTTGCGGACAGAACATGAATGAATTATCAATCATAAATTGAACAGTTGTCTAGCCACACTCGACGCGTCTTTTAACGTATGAGCGCCTTGGTTGATTAGTTTAACCATATTTATGTGGACTTTCGTTAACGTTCACAAATGACAATATTTAAATGAGTAATATTTAAGCTTTCAATATGGCCATGTTGCTAGGTGGATCATTTTGCTTGGCCTTGCTCTTGTATTATCGTTGCCCATCATGCGAAGAAAAAATCCTTGATTGTCCTAAAAAAAAGCTTAACATAGAACATGTAATATAAATTATTTTTAATCAGTATATATCCACAAACAATATATTTCAGTAGGAATATGTGAAGGTTCTTCAGTTGCCTTAATATCTGGATGAAAACTTATTTTGTCCTGTCTTGATTGAAATTTTGTTCTTGATTAACATTTTTTAGCTCGATTATATCTATAATTTGTTCCATTATAATTGTCCGGATAGTCGCTTGCGCATTTCAATGAAAACATAAACAAGCAACAACAACAAAAATACAAAAAGTAAGATTCGCTATATTTTCTTTGAATTTCGCAGCGATCACAGAAAATAATGCAACGGCTGCTTTAACATTGTGCAGCAAATAATTGACTTAAGTCGTAAAACACCATTTGGCAAATACATGTACAGTCGCGCGTATGTCGAGCCCAATATGGAAAACGCTTTACGTTAGCCGCTAAAACGCTTAACGTTAACCCGTAAACGCTTAACGTTGAACGATAAGCATTAGCCACCCGCATATGTGCGGGGTGTATTAACTGCATCATTATGGGTGTTTATCATAACCACTAGAATGCCCTAGCTATCGAGGAATCAATTCAAATTTACAAACATAAGTGTTTAAATAAGATCTATTTCATATAAAGCCTAATTCGTGCAAAACCGAAACCACTCACAAAAAATATACCCGCCTTTATCACGTGACAATGCACGTTAAACGCTATATTCTGATCTTGTAAACCCTTAAACGCTAGAAAAAATAAGGTTAGAACTGCTCGTCACTGTAGTCTTATTATGTAATAACATTTTGGGCATTGATTCAGGATGCTTCTGAGGAAAATTTAGCGAGAAATATTTACATATAAATGAACTATTTAAATCAAACGAGCGACATGTATTTTAAGTTTGAATTCATTTTTGGTTTCTTGAGATATTCTAAGATCCTAATATGGTTGCTCATTCCGAACAGTCATGTCTCAATAAAAGCTTTGGTGATATTTAATCTCCAAATTCTGCCCTTTAAAAATACATGTTAAAAAGTGGATCTTCTTAAAAAATATAAAATATATAATTAACTTCACGATAAAATGCCACACAGCTGCTTTCGTTTGGCAGCAGGTTGGCCATGATTATACGAGGGCACTCAACGATTCATTTTTCTTATATTCATCAAAATGTTTATTCTGAAGTTCCAAGCAAGGAACGCAGAAAAGCTATTGTAAGCCAATTTACAATCTCCTACCAGAAAAAAGATTTCAAGAAATCAAGTGTGTAGAAAATACTGCCACTCGATGAAATAAAAACCATGACAATTTGAGCTTCAAGTTGCATTCATTTAAAACATAAGGTCAATTGAAAACTGTGAATACGTCCAAATCATATATAGATCATTCCTTTAATAGACTTCATTTGCAAAAATAATATTATATGGATACTTTAAGAGAAAATCGTCATTGATTGAAGGGTGGTAGACGTACTAATCCTTTTACTGCGAAAAAAATCGCCTTCTTTCAGATTCAATTGATATTTTTTCAAAGAAAACATATCATATTAGGCAGTATGATGCA
>LQRL01093731.1:0-12999 GCA_001703475.1 Hydroides elegans | reverse complement strand
TATGTAGCCTATTTGAAATTCTAGCAAATCAATTTCGAGAAATGATTACGATAATATACGATTTTAACATTATGTTGCAATAAAACAGATGATTGAATGAGCTGAAAATTCAAATATTAATCATATAAATTCATGTTACCCTGGTACATTGTGTCAAATTAAACATCATAGATAAGTCACTAACACTTATCAAAAACGAAACATCAAACCAACACTTCCAATTCAAGAAATTATGAATAACAATCCACTTGCACCTTTGAATAAACAAACTTTGTTTCAAACTTTATTAGAAATGTTTCCTACTTAGAGTGAAAAAATAGTCGTATCTAAGTCATCCATTTTCCATTTCATATGGGCCAGTGTTAGTTTCGCAAATATGCTAATTATATAGCTCCCTACCGAGACAAGACCTATCCATATCCATTGTGAAAAGCAAGATGAACCTTATTATACCAGCTAACTTTCGCTATAAAATGAGCTCATCACACAACATCGTTCTCAAAATCAACCACCCCTCACACAATACTTGTTTCAAATATGGGCTCATTATACACCACCCTACTTAAACATCACGCTTCGGACCATATTTTATTCAAAGCCATGTGTAGGCTCCAATCACACAATATTCGTTTCAAATATGGGTACATTATACAGTACCCCATCCCTTTATTTTAAAGATATATCCATTATACAACATCCTCAAACTTAACCATCCCTCACACAATATTCGTTTCAAATATGGGCTCATTATACGCCACCCTACTTAAACATCTCGCTTCGGACCATATTTTATTCAAAGCCATGTGTACGCTCCAATCACACAATATTCGTTTCAAATACGGGTACATTATATAGTACCCCATCCCGTATCCATTATACAACATCCTCAAACTTAACCATCCCTCACACAATATTCGTTTCAAATATGGGCTCATTATACAGCACCCTGTCAAGCGCAAACCTATCCAAATCCAGTGTGTCCTCCATTTTCCACGTCAGATCGGCCAGCGACTTGCCTATGCCAAAACCTTGCTGTATACCGTGTCCACTGCACCCCGCAGCAACCCAGAAGTTCTTGAGCATCGGGTGGTTGCCTATGATGAGGTTCTGGTCTAAGGTGTTGTAGTCGTAGTAACCGGACCAGGCGCTTTTGACCTGTTGGGTAAAATGAATTGTGTTCGATTATTGATAACGAATAAGAACGTAAGAGAAATCTCAAAATTGGCATAACTCTTTTGGAACTGCAGAACTACACTGCAGAAGTAAACTATTCAAAATTTTACAACTTTGTCTCAACTTGCTATAGAATAAACAGATCAGTACATGTAGATCAGTTAGAATGTGCAATACAGTTGATTTACCGACTTGTGTTTTGTAATGTAATTCACTTTTTAATTTAACTGAATAGGTGACCTATATTAATGAACTTTTTACGTTACAGTAAATGGCAACAAAAAAGAGAATTTTCCGTTTACAAATCAGAGTCTAAAATTATCAAGTATTTGATTGAATCATTCAACATTTAGTTATCAAACAAACATTGTTGATATGGCAACTTATTCAATATAGGCTGATATTTGATTTGCAATATCCTAGTGATTATGTTAATATTTTGTTATGTTTTAATCAATAACCATGCATTAGAAGGAGATTAATAGGAAACTATGTATATATGAACTAAACTATTGAATCATTAACGCGCAAGTATTGCAATTTGAAAATCATAAATGAACTACATGTACGTCAAATTACAATATATATCAGAAACGTTATAAAGTTGAGCATGTGTACGATCAACTGAAATTTGTATTCATGAATAATCACTATCTTATCGAAATCACGATTCCATCATTTTACGTTTTAAAAACACCCCTTAAAAGATACCTTAGCTTGCTTAAATGCAGGTATTCGGTATTCTAATTGAGGCTGTAATACTGTATAAAACCATTCCTCTTCACTGCCCTCATAATCCTACGCAACAAAATAGTGCGAGTGCGCGCATTAATCTTAAATTAGCTTATTAATTGGGTACAACTATATATTAAATCAATATATCAAATCAATAGGTATGTGATTAATTGTAAGGTTAAACAATTGACACAATTATATGTACATCTTGAAAAATATACATGCCTGAAGAATAAGAAAGCCATAATTTAGTTTTTGTTAAGTTGATGAGGAAATCAATTAGTCGTGGTTCGCAAAACTTTCAGACAATATTGATAAGGTACCGGGTTTTTCTTATGTTTTGTGTTTTGTATTCATACTGTCTTAAATACTTATCATCAAACTGCTTTTGTCAAAGGGACGTATACCTTTAATTTTATCTTTGATAAATGGCAAAAAAACATTCCAATTCATGAACTTTGATTCGATGAATGTAAATTAAAAATTCTCTTTATTTCTGAAAGACTTGCGAAACCTTTGATTCAGGATAATCATGCTTGCGCGCCTGAAATTAAATGTGAAACATAACATTATTATCGAATTAAGGCAAAACTATTAAGTAAGATTTAAAGGCAGCAACAATTCAAGGATCATTATAATCGAGTCGATTCCTTCATGGGTTACTTTACATAAAAAAGGACATTGGTGTCATATTTGAGTGAACATATTTCCGATACAGTCAAATATACACGCTCTATCAAAAATGTTATAATTAATAAAGAGAGGTGTTTCAGAACATACATGTAAATCGAGGCAATATGCAAAAGTTGTCCAAACTACATCGGAACATGTCATTTATTAAACTAATTAATAACTTTTCAAAAAGAAAAAGCAAATTACAAACAGAAAAAAAAAACAGATTTAAACAGATTTAAATGTTCAACTGTGTTTGTGATCAGCTTTTGCTTTTTTTGCTATAATAAAAAATAAAATGATTAGCAGGCATTTGTCATATTTCGTACATCTTACGAACCCTTCCCACAGGCAAAGGCAACAGGATCCGTTTTATTAATTAAATCGAAATGCGATTTCTATCAAATGTATCATTCTGGTCTTAATATATGAAATTAAAATTTCGAAATTAAAGGCTCAATAACTACAAAGCTTCCTTTTGCATGCCTGTGTGGAAAGCCTTCGTAGGATTGATTGTGATGTAAAACTATTCAAACATTGTAAATAATCTAGCATTAGAATCTACGAATATTTGAACAAGACACATCCAATGGCCACTTTCAGACCTTGAGGTTCTCAAAAGCGGGAACTCTGTTGGCGATGATGGGCCAAATGTATTCCTCGAAAAACGAGTAGTCCACGTCCATATTACTGATGTCGGGCTCGCCCCATTCCTGATAAATCATTCAAACCAATTAGAGCATTCATGATATAAAGGTGGTAAATCAATAAGAGTAGGGTCTACATTTATTTATTATGGCTTGCTATTTGTTTCAGTTGGGCTTCATTAGGCTATCCCATATGCAAAGAATGAAATATACAAAAAAAAATACAGTTATGGAAAATCCATTGCTTTATCATATGGCTCAGGACTTAATGTAACTTTGTCTCTTAACGCACACAGGCTTAACATAGGGCACATAAACATTATTTCAGATATACAAGATATGCTCGTTATAGAAAGGACAGAGTGATAGAAAGGAAAAAAAGACAAGATATAGAGAGAAAGAGGAAGGCCTTCAGAGGAACAGATAGAACGACTAGGTTGAGAGAAAGAGAGAGATAGAGTGAGAGTGTGAGTGAGAGTGAGGGAGGGAGGGAGAGATAGATAGAGAGAGAGAGAGAGAGAGAGAGAGAGAGAGAGTGAGAGAGAGAGAAAGAGAGACATAGAGGCATATGAACAAACGGAGGGGAGGAAAAGAGCATAACAAGAGCAGAAACAGAAACTTAGAAAAAAAGAAAAGAAAAATATATAAATAGAGTTCTTTTAACTCACAGCCGGAGGCGATGCACCACATATATAGGTGCCTCCCAGTCCCTCCCGCCGCACATAGACACCTGACGGGTCGATTAGGAAAGGCATGTTGAGGCCGGGACCATCGGGGCAGTGGAACACATACACGAAGCGCTTTCTGTCAAAAACGAACAAAATATATGTATGTAGAAAAGTAGCAAGGTGTTCAATCTCCTACATAGACTGGGCATGTTGAGGTCGGGACCGTCCGGGCAGTGGAACACATACACGAAGCGCTTCCTGTCAAAAACGAGGAACATAAGAACAACATAGATAAGGAGCAAGGTGTTCAATTATCTATACTTTTGGAATGATATAATATTGTATTAACAATTATGTGTTATGTTATATCCACACAACGTTAAGCAAAAAGTTCAATCCCAATAACTGCAATTGACTCATCGACGCATTAACCGTTGAAATGTCAATACAATCGAGCACATATTCATGAAAATATTTATATTACTCCGCACTGCCTTTAACACATTATTCTGTCTGAGAAGTTAATCTTATTTAAGATTATAATAAATAGAAATCTTTACAACTATGTTTACCTGGGCTCAATGGGAAGCGGTACACTGAGCGGTCCTTCGTGTTCGCCCATGCCGGCCAAGCGCGCAACGTGACCTGCTTGTGCGCCTGCGCAGTTGAAGAAATTGAGCGGGTAGCAGTCGTAGAACTCGTTGTCCGTGCAGCGCACCTGTAATATCATTAATACTATTCAATACACTTGTATAGCGCATAGTCTAATAAAGACTTGTTTGTACAAGCAGATTTTCTTTTTCTTTTTCACTTTCAGTTTGTTATTTTTTTATTGCGCCCTTTAAATCTGAATTAATTCAGCAATTGGTTTGGTGATTTTTATTAAGGTCTATTTCTCCTTTTTACGTCTTACTCACAACTTAATTTCCCATTTTCATTTATCAAAACTAGACCCCCAGGGAGCTCCGCTCTAATATTCATCTATACACATTTTAACCCTCAATAAAACATATTCCAGTCCCCATTTACCGTGAATTTTTGAGAATGCGTTCCATATTTTTATTCAAATAAGAACTGCCCGAACTGACCGTGACTTTCTTGAGGATGCGTTCCATTTCATTGTCGCCGCGCACATGCGTGACCTGCGGTACAGTGTGGATCTCCGTCAGTTCTCCCGTAACGAATTGCACGCCCATCTCCATGCACTTAGTCTTAAGGGCACATAGCATCAGGTGCGGGTCGAATATGCCCTCGTTTTCCAGGCCTGAAGAATGACAAAATGAGCGATTTTGTACATATAATGATACTTTTAAGGCGAATGTAAGCGATATCTCCACTCACATGGTCTTCAGTGCACATAGCATCAAGTGCGGATCGAAAATGCCCTCGTTTTCCAGGCCTGAAGAATAAAAAATGAGCGTTATTTTTCATAGTATAATACTTTTAAGGCGAATGTAAGCGAACGGGTAATAACGCGAGGAGCAGACACCGTGGACCTAATGTCACCAATATAAGTGCCTAAGTCTTCACTAAATTTTAATGTAATGATAAGTGGGAACCTGGTCACAGGTATCTGTTTTGGGCATGCACAGCGTAAGAATGGCATGACTTGAATAATTCTCCATTTATCCGACCGGCGGGTGGTTCATTAAGAACAGTGTTTACTAAATACCTTGCTATAGAACAAGCATTTTAGCAGAGACTTCATATCATGTTTTGTCAAAAGCAACTATTTAGTTTCGTTTTGCTAGACTAGCAAGAACCAACCGTATTAGTTTACCTCTTAATACTGAATTCAAAACTGTTTATTTCTCCCAACTTTCTAAGGACACTAAGTACATGTAATTTGTTCAGCGCTCACAAAAGTTACACTACAAATTACATACAAAAAACTGGCAAGTTAACTGGCAAAGAATGCATTGTGATTCATTGAATTTCATTTATAGAAAGCGTATAAAATGAGTTCGGTTTTCAGACAACTCTTTGGAATTCAAAGTAGACACTTACCGATGCTACCTAATGCAACGTCGTCTACATTGAGGTACGGAAAGCGTTCTTTGAGCTTCGTCTTTTCAAGAAGTTCTACTTTGGCGCCGTTTTCTCTGAATTATTAAATACAAAGAAAACATTGATTATTGCAAATGTATATGTTAGGACAACTGGCAAAATGTGAAATTTAATACCCAATTTGCATATAATTATGGTTCTTAAATTTCACTCGTTTATGAAAGCAAATTGACATAAATCGTGCGTCATGTACAGGCGCGGATCCAGAAAATATTGAACCTGGGGGCGCAACTGTTTAAATTATCAGGCTGAACCGGGGGGCGCAAATTCATTTTATTGTCTTACATATAAGGGCGAACAGGGGGGCGTGCGCCGGATGATTTATATGGTAAATCCGCGCCTGATGTACCAATCAAGTAACACTAAATGTACAATTGTCCTATAAAATCTCGGCTTCTATGTGCTTTTCAGGTTATAATTCGGTATGCGGATATGATTTAGACAATGGATTTGTGTTGCAATACAAATCACAATGCTCTGACGCACTGAGTTGTCTTTGGCATATTGTGAAAATACATTTACGCATCGTTAAATATGACATGCACGAAGTTGACTTATTAATCTGTGTACTCAGTTTTTCTTAATGAAACCATTTAGGAAACTGTAATTGCTTACATCTGTACTTGATGGTTTTTCTTCATGATGTCAACACCGCTTTCAGAAGCAAGGAAAAGGTAACTCATTGGGGTAAACTGGACATCTGGAGGGTCACATGCTGAAAAACATAGAGATGTGAATGCAATTTATTTTATTGAAATAAAATATATTAATATTTCTTTTGTAACGTTTTCATAATTATGTGTTACTAAGGCCCTTTTGAGCTGGACAATAAAAACATGGACACGGTTGTTGTTTAAACAGTTTTAATTCTAAGGAACTTATGTTGCAAATTTATCAACAAATAATTATTAAAATTAATATATGTGTAAAATTTATAAAACCATATTTGAGCGATAATCCTCATAAGCTAGCCCGACCGCTCATCCAAACACCACTAGAAAAATAAAACTTTCTATATCGAGCTATTCAATTGGCTTAGAACTCTACTAGCCCCAATATGACCCGAAACCCCAACCCTATTCCCATGACCACCCAGCTCATGTCAAAGGCTGCCTTACATTGCACGGTGAGGTATCTGCGCATGTCGCGAAGGAAGTCGGCCGTGAAGAGCGAGAGTCGGATGTTCTCGGGCAACGAGAACTGGCTCCGAAGGCCGCCAACGGATGCAGTCGTCGAGCCGCTTGAATACTACATGAACAAAAACACAATTTCTGTTTACTTATCTAATAGCCAATTGGCCCGCATCTGGAGGTCGTCGATGTAAGGGCCGAAACGACCGTCGAAGGAAAATGCATCCTGATAATGGAACAGGTGTGAGGCGACCCGATGTCGTTTAAGGTACTAAGTAATTCAATTTACTTAAATAAAAAATAATCATAATGATTAATTACATTGAATTACTTAATTCGCTTAACATCTTATTTCTATTTAAATAACGTTATCATGGTGGTTGAAGGTGTTTTATACTTTCTTTATAAGATTGTCACTGTTAACAGTACGGTTGGTGATATACCATTCGTGAAGAATATTCGAGTGATGGATAAAAAGCGCGGTATTTATTGAACTTTTACATCGGTAGTGATTTTGAAGACATGGCTCTAATTTTACAATTATACTAAGGATCAAATAATTGAAAACATATATTTACACTTGTGCACATCATATTAGCACTTACCGACGGATCCTTTTCTATAATTGTGACGTCACAACTACCGCCATATTTGTCCTTCAACCAATACGCAGCCGACAAGCCAATTATACCTCCGCCACATATCTATGACAAAAAAAAGTTACTCAACCTTTGCAAAAATATGAAAACTGGTTATAATACTGATTTAGGGCTTAGATGATGAGACCTTTAAACATGTATAAAAACTAAAATACTTATAACAATAAATCTTAAAAGTGTCATAGTACATCATAACTATAAATAGTCAAATTTGTGCGCAATAAAATCAAATCTATTTCATGTATCATGTACCCCATATGTTTAAAATACCATATTCCAAATAAAGGGCAACATAGTTTAGGTCATCCAAACGGTTTAAGGGGCACAGCAATAGGATATTGCGAAAATCATATAAAATCATCACAAACACTAACCAGCATCTCGCAGTTGTCAATGAAATCCACGCGGTTGCCAAGGTGATCGCGCTGGTAACGCATCACTTGCTTGTACTCCTTTTTCAGCTGATCAATCATCAGTTGCGCCTCCTCTCTGGTCTCTTCCGGTTCCTTTTCAATCGCTCGCTCTGCCCACATGTCGAACAAGCTCTGTCGCTCCTTCTTCTCCCTTACCCGCAGCCCTTTGATTTCTTCCCGTAGCAACGCCAACTTGTCTTCCTTATTTGTACTGCTCCCTGTAGATTCTTGAGTGGTAGCGACTTTCGTGTTGTCATCTTGTGGTAAGCTGGTTTGATTCGATTGTGATTGGTCATTTTGCTTTGCATTTTTATCAACAGATAAGTTGTTTTTCACGCCGTCACCAGAGCCAGTTTTGTTGTCATGACCACCCGAGTTGTTGCTAGAGTAACGGTATTGCGACTGGACAACGACATATGTGGGATGAGTTGCTATGAGACACGGTACTGGTCTCTGTAGCTGTGCCTTTGAAATGAAGAATGACCGCGATGCTGTTTGTGTGATACTACGCAACATTGTGTTTGCTGTCTGTAAAAAAAAAATCAAATATTGGTTGGTCGGAAGGTTATAGAACGCTATCGGCACAGCAAGTTTTTACAGAAACCCGCTTCTATCATTACCAGTGTAGTGCTTAAGCTCAATTTCACACTGGAACTCATGATTATGGTATCTACATCATTGAAATAACGTATACCTAGCGATTTGTTATCGCCCGCGTACCATCACAGCGTGAGGCCAGATATCAAAGAAAGAGAATATCCATAACAAATGACGTTGCGTCATCGGCTAGCACGCCAATGAGGCTTTCAGTGTAGCTGAGTACAGTGATTACGCAATACATGTATGTGGGGCGAAAGGGGTGAGCGGGCTAAAAGTAAGACAGTGCATGCAACATATAGCGCAGCAGCTTCAGTACTCCTGAAATAGTAGCTTTACTTAGCAGAAATAAATGCTAACAAAATGTTAAATTTATCTCATCTACGTATATAATGATGGAAAATGTTCTTTCAGTAGATATTTTCAATAATGCTGCCAAATACGTAGGGCATGATTAAAAATACGGGATATTTTCGGATGATTTTCAAATCGCAAATAATCGATCTTATTTAATGTTGAGACAAATCTTTTTATGGGAATCACAATGGATCAGGTTTTTTTTATAAGCGCAAGATCTAACTTATGTTTTGATAAATTGTTATCATGAAACCTTTTTTTTTTTTAATGTCATTTTCCTAAGCTAAGCGTTTTAGCTGTTGGGCTGCAAAAAAACTTTAATATCTCTAATTTAAGTTTTGGTTTTCATAAAAAAATAATATTATCATCTTATATTGATAATCCTATATTTATTGGAGAATTCTAACATTAAAGATTATTTTACACAAGATATAAAATCATTGTGTTTTATCGCCAACGCGACCTTAAGTGGTTTGAAGCTTGGTTTGAAGGTTGGTTTGATCAATTTGAACGCATCCTTAGTCGCGCGAGAACATTCATAGGGTCTTGGATCTTCCATTCCGATTTATTTCAAATGCAGTGCATGTTTGTTTGAAAATAAATATTTAATGTATTTTCACTTTGTTTTATTCAACTTATAATTGTATATTGATCAATCTGTAATTATGCTTATTATTTATAATTTATATGTACATGGATATATAAATTAATTACGCATTTATTGTCAAAATCACGCACTCGCGAAAATTGAATGCGTTTTTCATGCACTAAATCGAAATCATACTCGTAGAGTGAACATTGCATCCTCATATCTGAAGTGATAACACGTAAAAGCTTATTTTAGGGAAACGTCGGACGAACTGGCCGACACCTTAAACCGACGAGCATACTCTTAAGGTAGAAACACATATTCAAATTCAACAGGTTTGTTTCAATTTCAATCTCACAATAACATGCGTATATATCACATTAATACAAAATATGTGATATATGAGGAAACAACACTTGTTTCCACGTTGTTTCCTTTTTTGTTTGACATTGCTTGGAAACAAGATGGAAAAACAAGACTGTCCAAGGACAGTGTGCCACATCTTGCTCAAGGATTAATGATTCACTAATGACATAATAGTTCACACTAGTAACATATTGACTGCAATGGATGTTGTTGGCGTTAAGGATTGACTATTTATGGTGAAGGGCTAGACATTTTGCAAATTATCAATTCTGCTTTTAATGCGGATTAATGACCACACATTAATATAAGTACCGTAATTACCGGTGTATAACCCGCAGGTTATACACCGATGTTACAAACAAAACACCCGGGTGAGGGTTGCACAACGGTGCGGGTAATATACCGATTTCAAACACATTAACCGCACGATTTGGAATTTATGTGAAATGTAGTAAAGTTTTGCTGTGATCAATCCATAAAATAAAGATAACAATATTAAATTTGAGCTTATGCGGTGTTTTATCGGGTTCAATGGTTGTATTAATAATCATTTCAAGCAACATATATAAGGTCTTTTTAATGGTAAAATATACCATTTGTAGAAAATGAAAAATGAGGGTGCGGGTTAAACCTCGGATTTTAAAACATAAATTCTGATTTTCACATGGTGCAGGTTAAACACCAGGACGGACCATATACCGTTAATTACGCTATACATATGACTTTCTTAACACACAAATTACTGCAAGGTTTCCTTTAATATATGAAATGGTACATGACAATCACATCACATACAAGTTAATATGCTGATCTGGAAGAGTAACTTTTTTTGTATATTTTACGACGGGGTACATTCAATAATATGTCGCACAACATCCAAAGAGTTAGCTTTTTCACTTTTTAAAATGATTCATGGACATGATATGAAGACTTGTTTGTTATAACCAAATGATAATGAATCTTAATAAACGTATTTGATGATCGAAGTAAAATGGTGTGTAAAATATGTCCAAAGATATCCTCCACAGTAGAGCAACTTCGATTGTGACGTCATAATCACGTGATCGTAACATAAGCGATGACAAGTACAACCTATCATGTTTAAATCGTAAGATATAAGCAGTCATAACTTTGCTTATATAAGCAATATAAGCAGGGATTTATCTACCTGTGCGACTGTGGAAAATGTCGCACAATTTTACCAAATGTCGCACAACTTTTGGCTCGAATGCGCCCTTCCTGTCGCACAGAATTTTGACGAAATGCGCCCATGGTGTCATTTATTTATTTTATGCGTCCATTTTTGCGTATTTGAGTTTGCTGTGATTCAGTGGTCGGTAATACTAATTGTTTTCAGGATTGCACTGTAGTTGATTTTTTTACCTTTTGTACTGTTTTTATTTTGAGAATGCATTAATTACAATTGATTTGGTATCACTTTGTAACGACCTTTGTAACCTACAGAGCCCCTTACACAACGAATTCAATTTTGAAGCAGCATTTTAAAAAGAGGACTCAGGCTAAAGAAAGGTGCATATTTCAGTTCAATATAGGAAATAAAATCAAAATCTAGTCCGTACCTAGATGGTATGACAATGGACAATGTGCCAAAAGTTAGTCATGAAAGACAAAATAAGTATTAGAGTCTCTGTGTATCCAAGAGATGTTTTTGGTTTTGTTGATCTTTCCCTGGTCATTGTACGATTTGTTTCTATGGAACATCATTGATTTATGTTCTTAAGTACGTATACACGAGTGCCCAATCAGATTAAACGAATAGAAAATGATCTTATGTTTGTTTGATGCATGTTGATTCAAATATATTTTTTTTCTATTAGTAAAAAAAAAGTTTAGAATTGTCGCACAACTTCTTTCAATGTCGCATAGTTTTCGAAACTGTCGCACAAAAATCATTCGGAAAGCGCCCTCTGTCGCACACTCAAAAAATTTGTAGATAAATTCCTGTATAAGCATCAAATACCACAACTTAGATGCACAAGCTCGTGAGGAACATTTTGAACTAAATTTCATTCAAATCGGTCAACTACTTTAGGAGGAGTAGCGTTAAAAAAAAAAGTTTACGAACTAAACAAATAAATCAATAAATATATATATCAATTTATAACGGCAAAGTGGTCGCACAATCCCCGGTTTGCTTCGCAAGCCGTGGCTAAAAACGAAGAAACAAGATGGAAACAAGGTGAAAACAACGAGGAAACAAGCATGTCGAATTAACGAATGTGATTGAAAAGTTATAATTTAAAAATTTATTGTTTCCTCGTTGTTTCGATGTTGTTTCCTTTTAGCGTAACACCAAAAAGAGGATGTTTCAAAAAGGAAACAAGCATTGTTTCATCATATTTGTTTCTATCTTTAAAATTTAGACCCGAACTTGGCTCGGACATGAGTATACGATTAGGAGAAATCGTATCAAATTCAAATTCAAATTTTATTGCTTGAAATACATTAAGTATTTTTAACAATTTCAAAATTCCAATGCTTTAACTTAACTATAACAAAACAGACAAAAAATAAAGACATGTAAAAATGCATATGTAAAAAATACCACAAACGTTTATACGACTCGTTAAATGCCAACAAGCGAAAAAGAACATAATACTGATATACGAAAAGACCAGAATCGAGGGGGAACCTCAAAGTTGCTTCATTGATTTGAATAGATAGATCGCTAAATTCTTCATAGTTTTTTCACATCTAGAACTTAACAAATCAAGAAAACATGTAAAATTGGATCTTCTAGTGAACTTTGCAGGAATAAACTGTCTTCTTAAGTCTGAAAATTTCGTACAATAAAATAGGTGATGATACTCATTCGCAGTTTCATTAAGGTTACAAAAATCACATTTTCTATCTATCCTTGGGATTCTAGGTCTGACATGTCTTAATGTTTCAATTTTTAATCTAT